>CAOJBJ010470774.1:0-12273 GCA_948291685.1 Euphorbia celastroides | reverse complement strand
TTGCTATGATAGTCTACTTTCTGCTGCAGCTGCAACAGCAAATAGTGCATATGGTGATTGAACTGATGCCTCTCTTTATCTTTTATTATCCTCATTGTTTTTACATATTAGATGCTGATACCTCTTTTATTTAGCTTTCCTGAATTGTAAATGTATGGTTTCAGATCTTGGGAGATAAGAATATTTTGAAAATTTATATGTAACTGCAAATGGCATGTTCTTGTATGTTTGCGACTTACTATTTCCTAATCATGTATCAAAAACTCTGGTAATCGTTGTCTATGTATTATGAACTTAACTATCCTTGTTCAGTTTTGCTGTGTGAAATCACTGACATGACTGGTTGTTCTTTTAGAATTTTGTCTTATATTTCCTTACTTGTTCTTCCATTTGGCTCCCTCTCTGCTTTCAGAATTCTCGGAGTCACTGAGGGAAATGGGCTCTTGTCTTCTGGAAAAAACTGCACTACATGATGACGAGGAAAGTGGTAAGTAGACAACTAAAAAGCGGTCTTAAAGTTGATTTTAGTTGAACAGATCTTCAAAACTGACATTTGAATTCTGTTATTGTTCATATAATTGTCCTTCAACTTTATATTAGTCGTCATCTGGTTGGAGTTGTACCTTTCAAGAAGCCTAGAAAGCTTGTATTACATGTGACCATACCTTCCTTTTCTGACGAAAAGAAAAATTATAATGGATTCAGGTTTTAGAAGATCATTAAACCTGTTTTTAGTAATCAACATTGGCCAATCAAAATCATTCACCTTTACCTATCTTCTTGATCAGTACTTGGTTACTCATTTAGATTTTTATGGTTAGAGTGAGAGTTGATGCCCTTAAGAATTTTCCGTTCCCTTTATCTTTAGAATATGAATTCTAATGGTTTTGTTTAAAGATATGGTGGTGAGAGCATGAAGATATAAGCCATCTATAAGCGGTTTGTGTTTACATGCAGTTTTTTTTGTGTGTTCATTTGTTCTATATTGGTTCAGTAGATGATTAGCTGATTCTCACCCCATGTAAATCCATGGCTGGTATAAATGCATTCTGGTGAGTCCAATCGTTACTCTAAAAACGTACTCCAAACTCTATTTTGACACCACTTTCTCTATTTATAGAGTAGGTTACTGCAACCATACTCCAAAATGGAGAAATGAAGCGGGGCCTCTATATTTGGAGGAGATATAGAGAGACCCTATTTTTGGAGTAGAGATATAGAGTCCCATTGGATGGACCCTTACTCTACACATAGAGTAATCTCTATTTATAGAGGAACCATTGGACTTATCGTTTTGAAGCCTTTCAGAAACAAGAACTATATGGGAAGTTCTTTGTGACACCTAATTCTAATTGGAATAAGAATCTAGTATGACATCAAGAAGATTGATTGGTATTGACATATCGTCCTTTTATGTGTGAGCACTTTTGTGATATTTGCTGGTTTCTTTGAGTTAAGAAGGTGTTATAACCAAGCTATCTCAACTATTTTCCAATGTGATATGTGGCGATGAATTTTTCTGATTATTTACATTTTCTGCAGGAAATGTTTTATCAATGTTGGGGAAAGTTCAGTTCGAACTACAAAAGCTGGTTGATAGCTATGTGAGTAGTTCATTGCTCTTGGAGCACACTATTTGACACTATTACAAATAAAATCTTCTTGTATTCACTTGTACTAACTTGCTACTTGTGTTAATTCAGCGTTCTCATATATTTTTGACAATTACATATCCGTCTGAGTCTCTTCTCAGTGAACTTCGAACAGTTGAGGTTTGTTCTCCAAAACCCTCTACTTTGTATTTTCATTCAAATTGTTCTTTACTGGCATTTTCAGTGCGTCATTGTTATTTTAATTATGTACATATTACTCTGGTTAATTTCTTGTAACACTTTCGTAATGTGTGTATGAAATGAGATTTTCTCGCTGTTGATTTCTAATAAGCAATTATCCTTAATCATTGTTGAGGCCAACTCAAAGAAATATTAGGAGTCACTTTCATGCTTTAATTGGTAGCAATCATTTGTTTTTCTATAGAATCATGTCAATGGTTTCTATGTAGGGAGAATTTGATTTATTGCAAAATTATGCATACGATATTATTTATTTGTTTGGCTTTGCCTTAATTATAGAGTTTGCTGTTCAGAAATATATTTGAATAAAATCTTTTTATTATTATTATTATTGAGATTAGATGTAGTTAATGAGCTTCAGTTTTTAACCCCATCTTTTTTTTGGGTATTTTTCTGTAGTAGAAATCCAGTGTCTAATAGAAGTAGTTCATGTTATTTCTCTATTTCCCTTTGTTACTTGGTTTGGCCGGATATTCAGATATTAATGCTTTATGTCTGTATATTTTGGCAAAAAAAGGTTTTTAATCTCTTGAAGCTCTTAACCCCAACCTCCTGCCTTTCCAAAATCCTGAATTTCGTACTTTTCATAAGCATTAGTATTATGATTCCTTTGCACTGGATCTTGATTAACGATTCTCATTATGGATTCTCATTTGTATTGTAGTATTCATGTGAATAACAGGAAGATTTAAAAGTTATAAGTAATCTTGTTTAACTGCATATAGAATGTAGTGCATTCCCTGTGTTCTGGAAGTGTAATGCACTAGAAAACATTTTTGGGATGTAATTTTGCACTGCTTAAACTTATGGTAGTTCTGATTATGCTTCTTTCTGTAAATGTCATGTCCTAGGATTTTTTAAATAATTTCGATAAGAACTAAGCTGTTGTATTGCGAAAATGAGAATTTTCTGGAACTTCATCTAATAATATTTGATGATTTAGCAGAAATAGAAAACTTCATGAAGTCATGATGTGCTTGCACAAGATGACATCATTTGGCATAACTCTATTTGCTGAAAACAACCTATTGGTTGTACTTCTGTTATCCAGAATTATTTTCTCTTACGCTGTGAGGAGGAAATGCACCCCGAGTTGTGTGCTCTACAGATGTATATGATATCTAGAGTTCTGTAAACAAGTGAATTGATTTGTGAGTCTGAAGGGCTTAAACCTTTTTGGATCATGTTTTACAGCTTAAATACTCTTTTGATTCCCGAACTATGAAAGTTTTGTATTCAGTATCTGACTGTTCAACCTTTACCTACTTGGCGCCCAAATTCTTTCGTGTACTTGGCGCCCAAATTCTTTCGCTCACCTTTCACCTATGCATTTTTGTCACGTGTAGTGTCACCTGATGACATAAATTACGTAAACTACCAGTACCATTAATTGGAGCATGGATATTTTTGTTGACCATGCTTGAATTTGTCAAATCCTCCATGGACAATTAAGTTGTTGTGCTAGAGACGGATAGGTCAAACACCAAATAGGTGATTTCAATTGATCAGGCACAAAGAGGGTATTTGTTAAGAACAATATTTATGTTGATTTTGGATAGGAATTTGGCAGGGCAGGTCAATCTTATAGGGAATCTTCATGGGCTTGTTTATGGCATCTAGAAAGGATATGGAACTGTCTTAGGTAATTATATTGTGGCTAAAGCGGTGCATATAGCAGACTGGATTCATGAAAATTCTAATGAGGGTGGTGTTTTTTTGATCAATTGTTTTACTAAGCAAGAATGCCCGACTTACAGGGGTTGAAGACTTTACTGTGATAATTGTGGTTAGAAAGACAATTGTAGGGATTATTCTAAAGAAATGGCTGATGCTGTCTTAATAATTGGTAAAAAGAGGTAAAGTAGTTACTGACTGTGGTGAAATCATAGTCGACGTTTGCTCAGCTGTTTTCTTCTTTTAGCCATGCTGTCCATGGAAACCAGCCTTTCATAGTATAGTCGTTACTTCTTGTTACTTTTTTTCTTACAACTCTATGTTTCCACTTTTTCTAAGGACGTCAAGTAGCCGACCCTTCTAATCATACTTTGTTTTTATTTGAATTACTCATCTCTCTGTTGAAAACATGGAGCTATGGATTAACTGTCGAACAAGTTTGTACATTATCTTTTATGTAAATCACTAAGTGGTCAACTTATAACATCAAAAGATAAATTTTCTTCAAATTTTGGTTAATAGCCTCCTCTTGCTCTTTGGTGCAGGATATGAAGCGTCAGTGTGATGAGAAAAGGTGAGTTCTCAGTTTATTTGTTGTTATATTTATAAGTAAATACATTCTTAATCTGGTGCGTGATGTTCAGAAATGTCTATGAATACATGGTTGGACACCAAAAACAAAAAGGAAAGTCAAAGAGTGTAAAGGGTGAAAGCTTTACGTTGCAGCAATTGAAAACAGCTCATGATGAATATGATGAAGAGGCAACCCTGTGTGTTTTCCGGTTAAAATCTCTGAAACAAGGGCAGTCTAGAAGTCTTTTAACTCAGGCAGCTCGTCACCATGCAGCTCAGGTTTTTTCAAATTTCTCAAAGTTCCTCCTACATCAGGTTCTACCGATGTTAATGTGTGCTTTGTACTTCAAATGCAGCTGAATTTCTTTCGCAAAGGGGTTAAATCACTTGAGGAAGTTGATCATCATGTGAAGACTGTTACAGAACAGCAGCATATTGATTATGAATTTTGTACACTTGATGATGAAAGTAGGCAAGATGGTGACGATGATGATGATAATGTTGAATCAAGTGATGGGATTGAACTAAGTTTTGACTACCGAGTGAATACACAGGGGCATGATCATGTTCTATCATCAAGGAAATCAATGGAGGTCAGTTTTATATTACATGGAGACATTTATCACTCAGTGTATTGTTAAACTACTGTGCTGAACCACCTTTAAGTACAGTTGAATGCCATTTGTTTTGCATGCAAATCTTGATTTGTATACAAGGTTGCAAATGCAGTATCTGCTAGCTTGAGTGAAATTGAGGTCTATATATGGTGTATTTGTTACTCTCTTAATGCTCTCAGTTGGTGTATGAGCAATCTTAACATCCATTTTTTGTGATCAGAGGCTGTAAGAATACATGTATTTTTGTCCTAGAATAGTAGCATGCTACTTTAGAATAGTTCTGGCCATACAAGTTCGTTTTTGGGGAGTCTTCACTGTTGACTCTATTTAATGTAGTAATATCTGTATTTGAATCTTTTTGGCTTACATTAACGAGCACTAGAAATATCATATTCTTGTAGTGTGAAATGGTTATTGAGGGTTGCTTTTGCTGGATGCAAATTTGAACTTCTTCCTTATAAGGCCATATTACTTCTTTAATTGTTAATTGGTTAGTTCATTGGAGCACAAAAAGGTGCACCTATTGTTTTGAAATAGGGGTGTATTGTGGTTTACCAGTGTGTTGGTAAATATTAGCACCGATGAGCACTCAGTTGTTCTTTTGAACGTTTTTTTAGAAGTCATTATAGGTACAGGGCGATATTGGATATTTTTATTTGTTGCATCCATCTTACCAACTTCCGTTTGTATTTTGAAATGGTTACTTATCATTCAGGTGGATGATATGGAACTTTCATTTACTCAAGTTTCAACAACAGAAAATCCCGAGGTATAATTTTCTTGTAAATTGATAACCAACTGAATTTACCAAAGACAGGCAGGGTGTGTTTGGCAACCTTAACTTCTAGAAATTCAATTCAATTAAGTTCATTTTTTGTACAAAATTTGCAAATTTTGTGTAGCAAATGGAATACAATGAATTAAATTCTCTCGAAATGAACGGTTCCAAATACACCCATAAGGCGGTAACAAAAACTTGACTGTAGTGTACACTGTACAAGGCTGTTTGATAGTTCCCATTCTTTTGCGTTGTGTTTGGGTATTTTGAAATGACCATCATTATTGTGTTAATAAGTTTTTAACCAATATTTGTTAGTTTTGTTTACTTGGCGACAAATTTTTTCATCTTTTTCAGTTGAACACGGAAAGAAACAAAACCAACTGCCTGGGCCCACTCAGGGAACACCGGCCAGTCAGTCATTCTGCACCAATTTTCCCAGAAAGGAAACCCGATCCAAATGAAAGAACAAGACAAACACCACCCTCAGCAACGAAAGTGCACACCTATGTACTTCCCACACCTACAGATGCAAAGACTTCAATCTCATCACGAACAAGCGGTTCAGCTGCTCTCACAAAGCCACCCGACATCACCGGACGTGGTCAAAATCTCTGGCACTCTTCACCATTAGAACAGAAGCAAGAAAAAGCACGTGCAGCACCGAAAGATAGCAGCACTAATAACTCCTCCACCCAATTGCCTCTCCCTCTAACTCCTGATCCATACAACACATCCGATCACAAGAAAATCAAACGCCAATCTTTCTCGGGTCCCATAACTAGCAAGCCCTGGTCAACCAAGTCGCCTGCCAGTGGTCCTATCGCCTCCAATGAACTCCATGTTCCTGGTGTTCCACCACGTGTTTCGATCCCTCAGACTACTTCTCCTAAAGTGTCCCCAACTGCTTCGCCTCCCCTGGCATCTTCACCTAGAATAAGTGAGCTCCACGAGCTCCCTAGACCGCCGGGCAATTTGGCTCCCAAAACACCGAAATCAGCTTTGATCGGTCACTCTGCTCCGTTGGTCAGAAACCCGGACAACTCGGGTGCCGGCAAGATCGGTTCAGCTGTGACTAGCCTGGCATCGCCACTTCCAATACCACCTTTGGTTGTTCCCCGGAGTTTCTCAATACCCTCCAGTGGTCAGAGGTCGGTGACGGTTCATGTTTCCAGGCCTGTGGAGCCTCTTCAAGCCCCGGACAAAACCGGACAAGTTAATTCTCCGCCATTAACGCCTATTTCACTTTCGAACATGAAATCACTGTCGACGGTACCTTGAGTTTTCTCTCATTCAGGTAAAATTAGAGTTAACCGTGTAGTTATATGTTTAATCATTTGGTAGAGCTAGATCGGGAAGTTTTTGTTTTGAGTTGAATTTCCATTAGTTTTGCTACTTGTTCGACTTCATTTTATCTGCTTAACCAATGTGTAAATCAGCTTTGATTATTAATTGTAATGTTTTAGTTCTGATACATCTTTGTGGAATGCAGGTGGAACTGAGATTCGTGCATATAAGGTGAATCCGTGATCCCTTTTCCCTACTTAAATATATATTTACTTTTGAGACTGCTTGAAATTTTTTATCCTTGCTTTGGGGTCTCATAATTTGAAGCTCTGTACTGTAAATAGTTGCATTATTTAGTTTTGTCGTCCCAATTTTTGTTCATTGTGTGGTCCACTATGATGGGAATAAGCTACACATAATTGTGCATTATTGCACATTTGTATATCAATTAAGAAATTTTGTCATGGTTACTCAGTTTTCCAACTTATTTCCTTATCAATTATTACTATCAGTATTATTATCATTGTTGTTATTATCATCATCATCAACAACGTTAGTGTATTTGTTTCCAATTTCTGCTGATGTACAAAATACAACTGAACTTTAGATTTTATTTATCGCCTGAATTTTTGTTTTATTGAACTTGTATATTTCGGATTGGTTACAGTTGGAAATTGCATTTTGCATATATGTTCTTATTTATGTGTTTATTTGCATGCGAGTTAGAAACAGTCGGATATATTGCTGAGTCTGCATAGAAATGTTGTTATGATCTAATGTTTTATAAAATAATCTAAACAAATAAATTAATAGTAAAAAAGTACGAGCTACTCATGCGTTATTAATCTGTGATCTTTATGTATTCAGTTCTTCATGATTCTCTTTTTCGCCATTATTTGATTACTTTTTAGTTCAAAATAGTATGCAAATTTCATAATAGATGCATTTCAGCATTTCCTTTCAAGAAAGAGTTTGATTTTTAAAAGAACTCGGGGCAAGTTGTTTAAGTGAGATGCGCTTGACCGAGACAAGTTGGGAGAAAACATAATTGTACCTTTGTTTAGAAGTTTTAATCAACAATATCTTTTGTTATCTTAATTACGGATGTATATTGAAATTTACCTTAAGACAATAATAAAACTTTGTTTTACCTGTTGTGAAAGTTATAATGCTGTATTATCAATACGGTTTCAAACCTTCAACGTTGTCTCGACTCTCAATTTGTTTGACCTTCAATTTTATTACAAAAAAAAAAACATTTTTCCTATAGATTAAACCTTGCGAGTTAACTCTTTATGGTGTTGTTTGGTCAAAACTTTAACGCTTGCCTTTAGTTTTTCTCCTTGTATAAATTGGGTTACTCAATGATTAATTTTGAGAAGATTTTTATTTCTGAATAATGTATAAGATATTATCCTAAAAATTGCATGCTTTAACGACTCATGATCTGAAATTTTTTTGTGTATTTTTATAAATAAAAAAGTTCGTACAGTTTGTTGTAAGAACAAAAAAGGAAGAGACAGATTCCAAGCACACAAAAATTCAACTGTAATTGGATGCTTGCCACTGTAGATTAATGTGCATGTTGGTGTGATGAGACTTATACGTAAATTTGATTTAACTTAGCTCCGATTTCCGAACCACAACAACGTTTTTTCTTTATTTACTTCTTTGTAAAAATGAAATGAAATTTACGAGAATGAATTTTTAAAACAAAGAGGTCAAAATTGGAAAGCTGAGTGCGACACGTGAGGATGTGAGGGAATCAGAAGCACGAGCTATCACGTGCGGAGTTGTTTTTCTTTTTCCTTTTATCTTTTTAAATCCTAATCAAAATAAGTGAATTGGACAGGTTAAGGATGGCTCTTGGTTGGGGACACGTGTCACCCTTCCTTTCATCCCACACAATTTTCTTCTTTTCATATTGAATCCACTCTTGTGCAACGTGTTACCTCCTCTCCTTTTAGTGCATTTTTTACCTCAATACTTGTAATAACACTTTGAAGCAAGTAACATCATTGGACATTGATTTTTCGAGAAGCGTACTTTTTACAAATATTGAAGATAAAATTGGTAAAGCCATACTACCACAATTTTAGTTATAGCAATAGAAAAAATACATGAGATTACTAATATCAGTCAAATACAATCAATAAAACATTCAAAATCAACAATAATGCCAAATAGGTGATGATAGTACAAGTGCAATATTTCATTCATTGATTGAATTGGGGTTTGATTGGTTAACTTTTAAACATGAACTAATGAATCCTTAGCAATTTCAGTTGGGAAATAAAAGCAAGTTGTTCAACATCATTAACTTAGCTAGCAAATTATGAAAACGATTATGCACTAACAAAAGTTCAGTTGTGTTTATTACTTAACTACTACCATCATTATGCTTAACTTATTCTGAGTTATTTTTCCAATTATGATTTGTTAGACGTATATGCTAATAATACTATTGCTAGAGTAGTCCAACTGTATTTGCGGTGGAAAATGTTTTTTTAGTTAGCGTGAAATTGAAATTCTAACCTTTTGATAATGGTCTAGTAACATATTTACCTATAAAGAAAGATAGTAAAAGTCAAATATATTCGGACATTTTTGAACTTGTTTTTAATAATCTCTAATATATTTCAAATGTTCTTTTCACTCTTTGAATTTTTCCTAACAATTTCTCATAATTCTAAACTTGTATATAATGAATCTTTAAACCTTAAAATTTTATATATCAATTTATAATCAAACGATATTTTTTTTAAAAAAATAAAGACGACACTTGACATCTCCCGAAAACCAGCGTAATATTTCGGACAAATAAAGACTTAAATTTGGTGATAAAAAAAATGAATTACAGAGATTGATAAAGAAAAATAAAGAAAAAAAGAAGAAGAGGTGAATTTGGGGATTACAAAGAGGGATGGAAGGACGTGGCAATGGATTTCTCCTTCTCATCTCTTCCTTGTAGAATCCCAAACCCACTTTCTCTTCTCTTCTCTTCTCTTCTCTTCTCTCTTTTCCTTTTCTCTTTCTCCCCATCTCTCCTTTCTGCTCTTTCTTCTTCGGTTCGTTCGCGCCTCTTTGATCGGATTGTTTGTTTTTGCTTTTTGGTTTAATTGCACTATTGCGATTGCTGATCAAGCTGCAATAGCGTGTTGGTTTCATTTACTTGCTGTAGGTCTTGTCTTGCTTAAGATTAACTCAATTTTGCTTATGATGGATTGTTGATTGGGCAATAGTGAATTTGTTCCGTTCAAGTTGAATACTATATCTTGGTTTTGATCGGATGATAGAATCCTTTGTGCAACTTTCATTTATCCTGAAAGTATTTCTGGGCATTTCTAAGTTGTGGCTTTAATTGGATGGTGGATTGGAGTTTTCATTGATTTGCTATGGAATGTCTACATTTGATGTATTTCTTTTGGCTCTTTGCATTTCTGGATATGATTCTTCAGTTTTGTTGTTGGATTGCCTATATCTTTTATCTCACTAAATTTTATTTGTCCCTGTTTATACACTGGAATTGTTATACTGTTGATCTTTCCCATGTCATGTTAGTTGGTTTAGTTGTGTTATATATTTGCTGGCAAGAGTTAGTCAATGTTCAAATTCTCGAGTCCGAGAGAGTTATAAGCAGTCATATACAAAAAGCAGAGCAAATGCTTTACTTCTCCAATTCTGATTCTCTATCTATGGAACTAACTTTTATCCTTTCTCTGGCAGTCACATCATTTGCAGTTAGCAGCCATGAATTCTCGGTGTTCAATTATCAGTATTATGTCGGCTTTCGCAGAGCATTGTCATAGAAACACAGTTAGAATGTGGGCATCTTTGCTGGATACTTAGCTCTCATGTCCCTTCAGATTAGATATTGGCTATCGTGGGATTCATTTACATTCTGAATTTTCGATTTAGGCTGCAATTTGAGCCATTAGTTTAATATTGGATTACTTCACTTTGATAGGATTAGGAAGGCTGAAATTGTCTGTATTTGGTGATAGATTAGGAAACTTGATAGTGTTGTAAGGATGAATACAAGTTGATGTAATCTATTCGATCTGATAAGGGTATTGTTGTTGATACAAATTAAGCAATGGGACTGCCCCAAGTTTCCTCTTCTGATGATGTCAGCGAGGGTACTGCAGCATCATTGAGCTCGTTTTTGCAGAGCCCAACACGGCTCAGTTCCATCTGTGATTCGGATGGAATGAACAGAGGAAATGTTAGCCAAACAGTAGGGGACAATTTGAGTTCTTCTCTAGGAGATTTTCAGAGGAAAGCATCCTTGGAGTTTTCAATATATCCTAACAAGTCACTGAGTGCTACTAAAGTGAATTCAAGTGGAAGAAATCTCCTACATCCTGCTTCTAGGATCATTGGTTTTGAATCTCGGGGAACAAGTTGTTCAAATAGTGGAAGTGAGGAATTTTCTGATGGGGTTGCGGTGATTGAAAATGAACCGAGTAGTTCACTTGTTAGGAAAAGGCTATTGTCACCTCTAAATAGCGTGATTTCTGCAAAGCAGTTCAATGGTGATTCTCTTGATATCGGGTGCCAAAGATCACGGATGAATTCCTCTCCTATAACTAGTAATTTAACCATTTCGGTGTCTCATGACTATAAGAAAGCAAATGTTGGCGGAAAAATACCATCGTGGTCCTTATCTAGTAGCCGTGATAGAGGGAAGTTGATATCTCACAGCGAAGTGAAATCATCTATCTTTCTCACTGATGGTCCTTTGCTGGAAAATGAAAGTCAACTCACACATAATGCTTGTTTATATTCTCCTAGACCTGATAATGCCAAAGAAACAAGTGAAGGACGATTTCAATGTAGGGAAATATCTGTATCTCCCCGAAAACCAATATCTTCTCCTCTATCTTTGTCTCCTCTGGGTCCCAAGTTCTGTGAAAAAGTGAAAATTGCAGGAGGATGCAAAATAGATTTTTCATTCGACAAACACAATTCTGGTATTAACTCTAATTCAGAAGAATCAGATTTCAGAAACACGAGCAAGTTGTATGAAGATACCGATATCTTTCATAGAGAGTTCAAGTCATCTTCTTTTGAAGGTGCTGCTGACACGTGGTCTTTATTTCAAGAGTTAGATTCTCCACGAGGTGTGAGATTCACTAGGAGTTTGAGTGGCCATTCTGTTCGTAGGTCCTTGGTAGGTTCATTTGAAGAATCATTATTGTCTGGTAGATTCTTTTCTGGAAAATCCACCCAGGTTAGTTAGGAATGATACATTGATTATGCTATTTGATTGTTGATTTCATTTGAAAAATCGTTTCTTGGTTGAATTAATCACTCATTGCTTCTTTTTGAATGGCTTTTAGAGGATAGATGGTTTCCTGGCTGTGTTAAGCATCTCAGGAGGCAACTTTTCACCTCAATCACAGAGGCTTCCTTTCTCGGTTACAAGTGTGGATGGAGATTGTTATTTACTTTATTTTGCATCTATAGATCTTGCTGGAAATTCATCAAA
>CAOJBJ010470701.1:0-20097 GCA_948291685.1 Euphorbia celastroides | reverse complement strand
AACAATGCATCATTATCTTATGAAGTTAGTAACATGGATAATAGCAATAGATTAAAAAAAATACACTACCTGAGCCATAGTGTGATCAGAAAATAAAAAAGTAAGGCAGTAAGTTGAAGATGCAATTGCTAAACCATACTCAAGAAATATCAAAATTGTTGGAAGGAAACAATCCCTCCCAATGAACTGATCAAGGCCTGCAAAATCAATCTGATTTGTCAAAAGGAAAAACATAAATTGATAAAAAAAAAGAGCATAATCAGGAAATGATACAGGCGCAAACCGTGACTATTACTTTTCTGGCAAATCTCTTAGACATGGAAAAGAATGAACATACCAAAGATGTAAAAGAGAAAAATTGCAGAGGCTGATGGAAATAAGAAGCTGATGAAGTCCCATATGTACGTGGAAACCCAATATGAGAGGACAGAAACCTGAGAACACGCACGCACACATAGTTAAGATTAGTTGGGAAGTCCTGTGTAAAAAGTACACTTGAAAACAAATACAATTTCTAAAGTTCACAACAAATAAATTTGAAAAGAAAATTGTGACTGAGAACCATACCCCACTAATCAGTTGCTGATGTTTAGCCTTGACTTCACGTTCCTAAATCAAACAAGATAAACATAAAGAACAATCAAACTCAGAATAAGATGGAATATTTTCATGTACAGTATGCCAATAGAAGGTTCAGATTCTAGAGGATATAGAAATATTTATGTGATGTGACAGACTAAGGCATCGGTTGCTGCAATAAAAAAACAAAAATAAAAATAAAAAAGAAAAATAAAACTACTACCATATGAATCTACAAGATCAGCAAGGCAAGGAAGTACAAAATATTGCAGAAATGATGGTGTCATTCTATCAAAAATCAATTCATAGTTAATACACTACATGACAACTGCCTTGAAAGGAGAGATTCATGCACTCCATTAGAGCAAGAACAAAGATAACATGCTCAAAGATATACGGAGATGATTGCAGATTTCAAGATCTCTGGTGTCAAAGGAAAACAATCCATAGACTTGCCAATCGATAATTCAGGTGAAGTTTGATAAGCCTTCTATATACTATGCTAAGATAAACATCTCTTCTCAATACTATTAGATAGGATACCTTTCCTGATCATTACAATCAAAAGAAAATAGAAATATAAGGTATCAGTATAAACTACATTAAACACTGAATGAAAATATTTTATGCTGACAACTCATGATATGATCTACCCGGAATAGTATTATGCAGAATGTGAGTCCCAATATTGCACCATCAAACTAAAATAATTGAAAGCGTTAATAGTTTAAACCTTATTGCATTTTTGTCTGACACCCATTCACAAATTTAATAGTGGTGATGATGCCATGTCAACAAAAGTTTGGCACATCCAAGTAAGCAGAATACGCATTATGAGCATAAACACTGTACACATTCAGAACAAAAGGAATACCTTCACAATGGAGACAGCAAAGGAAGCGGGAATAAACGAGAAAGCGATGCTAATGATAATGGCAGCAGAGAAAGCATCCAAATCCTACAAATGGACACCACAGTTAGAGATGTAAGTTCAAAAATTTTGCAAATGAAGTGGCTCAAAGTTCTGAAGACATCAAAAACTATCATTTTATCTAATTAATAGACATGAAGTCATCATGCAGACCTTTTACAAGATCAAAAATCCTCATCCTGTAATAAAGAATGATAAATGGCAGTGACATTATTTCTAAATCTGGATCTTTCCTTTGCTCATTTAAATCCCTTTCTTACCCAACCCATTTCTAGCCAATTGGATTTTCTTTTTCACTTTCTCTATAAGAAAAAGTAGAACAATTTCATATGAACAAAGACACACTCTTATAGCAAATTGAACATACAAATACAAAGATAGAGCAATATTTTCAATCTCATCTCTTCTCATGAGAAATTTATTCGTCAATACTCTACCTATTACAGGCAATGACTTACAGATAAAGTTTCGACCAATATGTATATTAAAATCAACCATAAGAATCAGCTAGAAGAAGCAGTCCAGCAAAAAGCTAGATAACATGAATGGATAAACATACATGTATTTGCCTGACTTGACTCTTGGTCATCGGAAGAGGGTGGTTACGTGTTTGAATACTCATATTCTTATCACCAGTAGCAAACCTCAAAATCGCAGCATTCATTAAATTGATATATGTTGGAGCAGCATGCTGACAAGTACTATTATGCAGAACAGTATATCCCAAACTCCCATCATCATACTGATCATCCATCACTATTGCTCCATACCTACATCAGATCATATAATAAACTGGATTAAATGAAGATATCATACGCTACCATTTCCAGTGCACGAAAGGTGTTCTCATTAAAATTCCAGCTCCATGAAACTGGTCGATCCAAAACAGCGTAATTGAATAACTTCAATCAAGAAAACTGGAAACATGAAACCGGAAAGCAAATTCTTTTATGCGATTGGTCACACTTTTTGCAGCATGAAAAAATATAAAAAAATAAAATATAACAGGGACAAAAACAAAATTTCCTTTAGTAGAGACTCAATCGTTCATACTTTTGATTATTTTGATTGTAAATCCACAATCAACTTACTCCATACAATTTTATACAAGATTAGAAATCCTTAGCTGGTATAGGTAACCTGACAAATCAGGCAATTTGTTGATAAATTGACAGAAAAAGCAATTGACATACTAGCAGAGTAGAAAAACAAAATTAGTAAGACACTAAAGGCTCTACTGCCTCTTTATATGTGGCTAACGATTTAATCAGAGAGCTGATGGAAAACATGCTTCCAACCATTGTTCTAGAAGCTATTAGATAAGTGAAACATTTATCAAAAAAACACTGAATTCCAATCTAATTTCATTCAAACTTCAGAGCTAAGAAGTAGTTGCAGTCACTTCAAAAAGAAAAAAAAAAAGAAAAGAAAAGGAGTCACAGACTGCTAGATTGTATCGAGAGAAACAGAGATTTAATATGATCCATCCAATAAAAAAACACTGCTCTAGTTTCCACACAAATCTCAATTCAGAAAGCCCCACCATCTCTTTGAATCTATGATCTAAGACCATCGTGAAAAATACAAATGCTAGATATGGGCCATCTCTTTGAATCGCTTATTTACTAAGTAGCATTTGATTACTCTAATAAAAAAAGAGGAAAGAATAATCATCAAGTATGAAGAATTGAACTGCACAGCTTGTACAATATCTGATGCAGATCAGTGAATAAAAAACTTCTAAGAGAATGCAGTCCTTCCTCCTACAGGATCATTTACCTTGACTGGTATGATTCATTGAAGCTAGACATTAAGAATTCGCTCATAGAAAGTAAAATTGGTCCCAAAGTTGGCCCTGCTGCTTTGATAGCATCAGCTAATGCCTTATCAGAATCAGGGAACCTGTATGCACTCTCTTTGAAACTTTGAATCCAACCCCCATGAATAAAACTTGCAACCTGAAAATTAGTAAGGTTTGACAGATTGCAAGTTCTTAAGAATGAAGTCCAACAGAACTAAATAATGTAACACTAAATGAATGAACAGTCATCAGCAACAAAATCACAAGAACATTTACGAGACGAACCTCTCTTGCAATAGGCAAAGACAAATTAAAAGGAATTGGACCACCGCCACCGCCACCACTTAACAGGGGATTAAAATGTGAAGTTGTCAAGGTAATAGACTGCTGATCAGGATGTGGCTTGAGCTCAAGTAGAAGAAGACCAAAAAACAAGAAAACAACTGGAATTATAAGCTGAAAAAAGATTGTTTTCCTGTCTCTCCTGGCAGTTATAGCCCTCTTCACAAATAACGCCTTGGTATGTTGCCAGAAGGTTGAGCTCCAAATGATACAACAACCACAGCACTGAATGCCTAGGAAACTTATTAAGTTCACTACTGCAGAAACAACCAAACTGCAGGCTTTATATACTATAGAAGAAAAGCCACCGATAAGCTTTCTGTAATTTCCTAGAAGTTTGGAACCCAAAACTCCTCCAGAGGCATGATAGGGAGAAGCCGTAGGAATGTCGGGACCACTTGATAGGAGATTGACCCTTTGATTGAGCTCATCGATATCATCATAGTCACATCCTGCAACTCTCAAAAATACCTCTTCAAGAGTTGTGACCGAAATCCCATAACTTTCAATTCCAAGATGAAATTTTTCTTCAGTGCTACTTGAATCTGAGGTAGAGACTGATCTTGTCATGTAACTTTCGATTTCCCTAAACATCCTTTCAAAGGACAATGAGGATGCCAAAGGAAGCTTAAAGGAAACCTCAGTTCCAACCTAGGGGGAGATAAACCCAAAATAAATGTTAAATAAGTAGAAATATACATTCCTTCAAAAAAATTATAAAATAACATCCAACATTATAATATCCATGGTAAAAGTTAAATGACACAACAAATCTTTAAAATATTATGTCATAATTCGAAACAGAAAGCTGTAAACACAAGATGAGAGAAGTTTCCTTATCAAAGCCGCTTTGTCAACCTATGATTTCAAAAATAGGCTGGACATCCATAAAAAAGATGTAAAATTGCTAATGTATTGCCAATTTCAGGCTTAAGCTAAATGAATACCTCACTCACACATATTGCTGATGGAACATGACGGTACACAATATCAGCAGCCACTGAAGCAGTAGGTGCAGACTGAAAGAAGGCATGAACATAATGCTTACTATAGGGTCACAATGATTATGCTACATTGATACTCACAAACAGGTTCTATAGTGAAAACATCGTTTGGACTAACCTTTACCAAAGTGAGTGTATATCCAACCCCATAATGATGCTTCAAGAAGAGAGAGCTGTCAAAAACAACCATTAAAAAGTAAATTACACAAATCGATCAGGTCATCTGTGAAAGTCTGAAAGACTGGTCATATCATGCTAAAACCACTTTTTTTTGTAGACAAAACCCATTCATTAACACAAGCATAGAAGATAATATGCGACAAACAGTACACAAAGTGTTTTTAACATAGCTGCATTCAGAAGACTAATCCTGTAGAAGCTTCCTCGTTATATTTAACCTCGCTGATTTTCTTCACATACTAAAAAAATTTCTGAAAACCTAATACTTGAAAACAATAGTCAAATCAGCTGAAGCTTCATACTTAAGAAACAAAACATGCAGTCAAAGAAAAACAGAAAGCTATCTGAAGTAAGCAACATATGATCCATATTACCATAACCAACTTTAAAAATGAACAACGTTGTCAAACTTATGTAAATGTCAGTACGTATGATCTGCTTTGATGCCACAGTATTCTCATGACTCTTGCAGCAAGACGATCATGGATAAAAAGTGATTGTTTCTTTCACAATTAAATCCAGAATACAAATCTTTCATACCTGTGAAAAAATGTGTTTCTGATAAAACTAGGATAACAATGATAAGAGAGCTATTAGTCAAAATAAAATATAATGGTTCAGAAGAATAAACCTTCCACAGCAGTTTAGAGAACCATTAGCCATTATAGCAATGCGATCTCCTAGTTCATCAGCTTCATCCATCGAATGAGTAGTAAGTAATATTATGCGGCCCTTCTTCAATTTTTTTATTAACTGCCATGTCAAACGCATTGAGTACGGATCCATTCCACTAGTAGGTTCGTCTAGAATTATAACCTATGACAGATGGAAATAATTATTGCCAAAACTTTTATCAAATAAGAATACTGTCCCACCAAACTTTTGTATCACCTTACTGTTCCCAATCAGGGCAATTCCAAGAGACAATTTTCTCTTCATACCACCAGAAAGCATACTCACAGGAGTGTTCACTTTATCTGCTAGACCTACCTGAAATTATGTAGACATCTTAACCCATGAAACAATGGTCAAGTAAAATAAGTGAAAAGTAGTGCCAAAATGCACTAAGCAAATAAGATGACTTAAACGAAAATTCAAAGCAAATATGTGAGGCAAAAACACCAAGTCCCCTAAGAAAGTGAGTCAATAAGGTGGAAATTCATCAACAGTACATGGATGTATCAAATGGTTATGTAACTAGAGTTGAAAAATGCTTGCAAAAATTTTTACCCATGCAGGATGAACGGGATATGCGTACAAGCAGAAAAAAGTTGATAATCTACAGTTCAAAACACCAAACCACTTGCCGTTTGGTATTTCAACATCACATGTACATATAATCATGTTGCAGAAAGAAAACTCACTTCATCAACCATATCAGTGACAATAGTCTCCATAACATCTTCATCCACTCCTTTCAGAATAGCAAACATTTCCAAATGCTCTCTCACCTAATCAAAGAAACATTTCATCTTATTAAGAATCAGAAAAATCCAAAACATAACCCACTAAGGACAAACTATGATACCAAGACTCTTAAAAACACTGGCTGTACTCGGGTTGATGTGGCACTTTTTTTTATATAGACTCTTAAACTGGATCAGGCTTTCAAAGCAACTCAGGAATGTAGCAAAATTAGCCGTATTTTACTAATACTCACTTCTATTATGATAAAAACTGATCGAAAATTCTTTTTGAATGATTGGACATTCTAAACAATAGAATCAAAGTGAACATTAATCACACTAACCATTCAGAATTCCTATTTATTGAGTTTATAAATCATCTATGTTCTTAAGTAGCTTGACTTTTTTGACAATATTGTTCCAGAATAGGAATCTAGGGCATAGTCTGTGTATTCTTATTTTTCACACTTGTCGTACTAAATACTCGGATCCGTATCTGTGTTCAATACTCTACATCAGAATACATGCACAGGAAATGAGTTTGGTTATCTAAATTCATTCAGAGTTAAAATATAAATTCGTAACTAGAGAATTTTGATGTAACTGCCGCATATTGCACTTGTGATAAAAGCACATAAAAGATAATACTACTGAGATATCATGATAACAACTAGGTGCAGCTTACATCAAGATCATTTGGAGAAGTATCATGAAAACCAATACATCATCAATTAAAAACTATAGATGATGTGAATATATAGTCCAAATTTTTTTAATGAATGCATACAAATGACAAGTCCCCATGATCAGACTAGTGTAATGACAAAATCATATTCATTGGTCAATACTTACTGTAAGTTCAGAAAAAAGAATGTCATGTTGAGGGCATACACCCAGTATATTGCGTATCTCATCCTGCAAAAGGTATCAAATAACATTAGATGAATACACCCATACCAAATTATGCAGACACAAAAAGACAAAATAGTAATAAACTAACAGTAACCAATGTTTCAACCATGACTTAAATGTAATAATCAGTTTTCTCAAGCTTCAACACCTTAAAATCTCTCACACCACAAAGGAACCAAATGAAGGAAATTAAAGAACACTTTGAAGTTCAAACAAAAATAATGAAAAATGGTCTTTTCTTGGTGGTTAACATTAACCTATTGCAATTTGGTAAATTTAGATAATTAGATGTGAGAGCATGGCATTGCCTCAAAAAACATATTATCTTCGCAGTGGTATATTTGTGAATCCGAAATGGATCTAATGTTCTCTACCTAAAAAAGGCTCAAATGTACTAAATGGAAGCGAGTCAAGGGCCAAATGTCTACGTCCAGAACCAAAGGGGCGCATTTTGGATAGGTCAGGGTCCAAAAAAGTCACTTCTCCAAGAAGATAAATACAAAATCATGTGAAATAAATACAAACTCATGTGAAGCATCTTCACACAGCAAAACGTTTTTTCCATCAAACAAGTCAAGTCCCAAAGTAAACCCTAATTCAAAAGAGCAAATGCATGAAAAATTATTAGATGTAGACAGAACAGGCTTTGAAAATTAACTATTCTAATGGACCAAAATGAAATTTAAGGAATATCTTAACAGAGTAATAAAATTATCAGACATCAAGTTGATTAATAAGGAACCTCAAAAATAAAAAAAAAGTAGAACATAATGAGTAATTATGTGAGATAGTTCTAGCACAGTCTGTAAACATACATGTGGTGAAATTTTTTATGGTTAAAAAACAGAGGGCTGTAGAGTTTCAAAAAACAAATTACCATATTTGTTAGTATATTCTTCCCAAATATCATAGCATCTCCTGAGGTAGGAGGAAGAAGACCAACAAGCATTGAAATGGTTGAGCTTTTCCCAGCCCCGTTGTGTCCTGCCACACAATAACACTACATCAGTCCAACAAACAGAAGTCCCAAAATATAACAACATACTTCAATTTTCTCCATCAAGAACCTTTAGTGCCAAACATATACAATTGTATGTCTCATAGAGCGCCCTGATACATAAACACAACTTATCTATATCCTTAACAGTCAATCACTACAATAAACGATATAGTTTAAATAAAACAAGGTCAAGTAACTTGACAATCAGTCATGTGTTCAAAGTTATTAAGAGCTTTAACAAGTTGAACTTAACAGCATCAGAGAACAATAGAGTGGATTCATAAACCCTTAGAGCTTTTCATTAGAAAATCATGTCTTTTGCGCGTATAATTTTATTAACCAATCTAAATTACAACAGTCTCTAATGTATCCTTTAAAGCTAATTGGAAGTACGTGTAACATCTATCTTTCACTGGAAGATGATCACTACAAATGCAAATGTAATTGAAACATATCAAGCTCTAGAGTGAATAAATGAAAAAATTGCAAAACCAACCTAGAAGAGCAAAAATCTGATTTTCATACAAAGTCAGATTTAGTGAACTAACTGCAGGAGAATTCCCCCTTTTAGTGTTATACACCTTATGTAGGTTCCTAATCTGGATACACCTACACACCATACAAAATATGTAAGACAAACAAACCTATTGGCCATTAATATTGGTGAAAGAGATAGAGATGCACATACCTGTTCTCACGTTCTTGTTGTTTCATATCCAAGCTTATTGCCTCAACAGCAGGTTTGTAAGTATCATTTTCTAAAGAAGTAGTGTTTTCACCGGTTATCTTAGAGCTACTCTTAACTCTCAAACTTGAGAAAATTCTTTTCTTTCTCCAGAAGGAACTCTTGAACAAAAAATTCCAAGGGTAACGCACTCCGCTTTGCCTGGGAAGAACCTAATCAGATAAATGTATACATATAAGATACCTCTACCAAAGAGACAGGTTATGAAGCGCTAAAGTTGTGTACACAATGATCCACAATGCCTGTTCCGTGGAATATAATACATCAAATATCTCCTAGTCTGATCACCAAGCTAACAGTATCCAATGGAATAACACGGTAGTTCACATTTTACTATTAAGATAAAGTAGCAGGTGGCTAAGATTGTGAAACCTTCTTGACAAGTAATGAATTGGTAAAGAAGCAACCAAAAATTTTATTTAGAAAAGACAAAAATTTAGGGAAGTAGATGCTTTAAGACAATATTCTTCTGATGCACAAGATTCAATTTTATAAGAAAGAAAAATCAATCGATTTTCCCATTGAAATACAAGTGGAAATGTAATTTGAAGTATCCAGTTGATTGTAATGTAGGAGATGATATGATGTCTGAAACAGGACTTGTTATGATGAACTCAATGGCAAATTCTCCAATCATACGTAGAAGAAACAATTTCTATTCCTAATATGCTGTAACGTAAGTTGAGTTCAAAAGAGAGAATTAACACTGAAGCTTAGTGCTTTTTTAAGGATTTCATTCTTGTCAACTTCTTTTCAACAATTTTATTTTTATCTACCTACTACCTACTCATGGGTGTTGCACATGTAAGTTCAAGTGACATGCAGATCCCCGTGCTTGTTTCAAGTCGCATTGTACAAGGTTTTAACCAATAATACTTCCAAATTTCAAAGCTGAACCGAGTCAAGTGAAAAGGTCCCAGAGATGCAAAAAACTTGCTACAAGTCCAAGTGAATTCGTATGCTGAGCCTATGCAATCAGCACTACCTTAAATTATTTTTTGACATAATAGAAGAAGGCACTTAATTATAGTTAATTTCAAAATTTAGGAATAAAGGATGAAAAGGCGTACCTTATCAAAGTACAAACCAATACCACAGTATAATAGCATGTCAAGCCACATCATCAAGATACAAAGCAAAAAATTCACTCCAGATGATTCCTACGTGAATACAAATAGAAAATATCATGAAATGGATAGAGGAGAGTGAGAAAAAAAATCATATACATAATACATGGGTCCAAAACCTACTCGCCATATGTTACTCCAACGAAGCCCCACATGAGCACGCTCATAATCAGCAAAATTGATGGATCCCAATGCAAAAGCCGTAGGGGAAAGTAAAGAAGCCATGACCTTCAAAATCCTAGAAAATCCATGTTTTAAAAAGCTAATCCCCACTCTCTGACATTCCTTCCCAAAAGATTTTAAATTACTAAAAGATCAATAGAATTCTTACATAGGGACAGCTGGGTCATTTACAGTATAATATGGAAAGAAAGCCCCGAGAAAAGTAAGGGTTCCAACAGCAACAGCTGTTTTTGCCCTTGTGAAGAATGTAGAGATCAAAAAGGACAGCATAATTGCACTGATTCCGAAGGAGAAAAAGTAAGCAAACACCACTGACTTGTCGCTATACTTAAAAAGGGTATTCATTGTGCAAGCTGTGATAATCCCAGATGATACTCCAAACTGCAAGGGAAAATGTAACAAACAACAAGGACAAAAAGAGATTTATCAAGCTTACCAATCCAAAGAAACAAGATCATACACTGCAAGTTAACATAGTAACATTTTATGCAAAAGGCTTCCAAAGTGTCTTAGATCTTCCATTACACAGTGTTTACAAGGGTATAAGTCAAATAGCTCTCACCTCTCACCATTGCTCACACATAAAGTTCTTACCAAGGCAAGTTATAATGGCACCTATGAACAACATGCACAAGTTTGAAACTTCATACAAAAAAGCAGAAATACATATATTATCAGTTAAGGAAAGATCTCATCATCTAACGCTCTCGCCAGTTTCGAATTAAGGGTATTCAGCATTGTAAATCAATCCAGAAAAAAATGGAAACTTGACCTGCAATGTATACGTAATAAACCACGAGAGATGAAATATTCCATCCTTCAGTCCCATCATGTAGAGGCCTTCTCTAATCTTTTGTTCCTAAAAATCAACAATCACTGATGGGTTAGAACAAAATTTTAAAAATAAAGAGATAAAGAATGAAACATGACAAATAAGTATTTTAAAAAAGTCAAACATAAAATATTGTTGAAGCATAAATAAGACAAGGGAAAATGTACAGAAAATATTGTGCAGAACTAAGCTCTCTACCAAACCTTCTCAAACACAGAATAGCTGATAAGGCGAGAAATTGGGTAGAGAAATCCCAAGAGGTATCTGCTCAGCGGACACAGTCAATGCATCACTGAATAGGTAAACAACATTATAATAGGAGAAGCTATAAATTCGACCGAAAATACTTACAGAACTCCCATTACTTCCTTAACTATTGACTGGAACTGATCATCAGTGTATTCGCGGGTAGGAAAGGGAGCAACTCTAATCTTTGAGGGGCTGTATTGCATCCATGATAGTCCAACAGAAGAAGGCCTGCTGGATGATGTGGACGATGGAAGCTCTATGTATTCACCTGAAGTTTTAGGCTCAGTTTGCTGGGCAGAAAATATTATGAATGAATCCACTGCCTGCTGCAGCTGTAAGAAAGCATAGCAAAAGCATCAGCCACTAAACTGTAGGTTAAAAGATATTGTTTGCAGATATACCAAGAAATAGGACTATATTACTTTTGATTCGTATCTTCATTTCAGAAAATGTTATATAATTATAGATCCCATTATACAGAATCCCATAATGTAATGCAACCAACTGTTAGCCATGACTGAAGAAATTAGCCACTTCCAAACAAAACTATTGTGGCAATACCTAGAAAATGGAATCGTAATAAATGCACTTTAAAAATCAGTACCATACCCAAAGTTCAATAATCTCCTTTTAGACAATGATATGCCATTGACTCAAACAATACCATTAAAAGAATCTCGACTCCCTTTTAGGTGGAGTCAATGTTGATTATTTTTCTCATTTGGGCCTAATGAAATGATACTAAAATAAAATAAAGGCCAATTGCTCCATAAGCTTCCTATATAAGTATGAATTTGACTTTGTCAATGCACTTTAAAGAAATCCACATTAGAATATCATTCAAAATCCTTTCTGGCCATTAACAGTTAAGAAAAACAAGTTTGCATCCTATACAAAACTACAGAATCACAGAGGGAAAAAAAAAGATGATCACTTTTCGTAGGACGTAATCCTAAAACAGTTCGAACTTGTGGAACTAAACTCAAGTAAAAGTACAAACACAACACACAAACAAAGACAAATGAAGGCAGAAAATAAAGCAACTAGAAAGGAGCCTGAAGAGAAGTTCGCAGCCATACAGTGAAAAATCCACTGAAGCTGTATTGCATAGTTGGTATAGGACTAGCACCCAATTCCAAATCATTTACAAAAGGGCCATTAACATCCATGATGGTTTTCACATCAGGAAATCCAGAAAATGCCCATGTGTGGTTAAGACGTATGCTGTAGTCAAATAATTGAGGACCTTGCTCATGAAATACAACAGCTCCTCTGACTTTTGGATTTGAACAATTCCTAAACAAGAGAATAGAAACCCATTAAGTTCATGCTTTCTCACCGAAGATTAATGATTTCCACTACTTATGTACAATTAATAATGAAAGAAAGGATATTCATAATTCTAGTACTGCATAAGCTATAGACATGAAGAGAAACTTGGCATAGAAACATATGAAACTTCTCTGAACTCTAGTGAACCAGCTCTTGAAAGTCGCATAATCCATCCAACATACATTTAGCATCAAGCTAAAACAGAATATGCACGGCAGCATATGTAATTTCACAAACACGATACAACACATATGGATTGAAGGATGGGAGTTCATAGAAGCTACTGGGCGCAGAATTTGCCTGCCACTTACACGCAAGGTGCAAAAAAAAGTGTGCGCTTGGGAAAAGAGAAGCTATGGTAATATGCAATATATATTAAAAATAAAAAAAAAAATCAATATCATTCGGCAATTTTAATAGAATAGCAAATAAAATACTATAATAACAAACAAGATAAAACCAATGGTTTCGTGCATTAATCAAGGTACATCTCGGTTCAAAAAAATCAACATATGAATGCATCCGTCAAATATCTACTGATTACATTTCACCCAAGAACACAATTTGGTCGTCTCGGACTACAAGCATTTTAGTGAATGAGATTCAAGCTGTTCAAAAGCTGGCATGTAGCTTAGTTCTTCAGAAAAAACGATCTAAAATGCTCCTTAAGTGTTAAACCAAAAGTTTATCAGATAGTGCTTTGGTCCCATAAGTTAGATAAAACATGAAAAAGAACTCCAATAGACAATAGAAATATAACTTACCTTAATCCAGCACAAGTACCATATATATCTGAGCGGATGTAGTCTTCTAGCGAGAGCTCATTTTCATAGACCCTAGATATTTGCTGAGAAAATAAGGCAGAACGACAAGCAGATCAGATTTCACAATAATAAGTGTGTTTGTGTGTGTAACTGTGTGCAGACTACCATAAATACAAAAGATGCTATGGATTTTCTGGATAATCAATTGTCCATAAGACAATGTAAAAGTCATTATATTGCTGAACAATTGCCATATACCTGGTTCACAGGTCTAGCAAAGCTATTACCAAATTTGGCTTCTAAATGAAGGCGTGATAGTATAAATTACTTTATGGTATTTGATTATATGTGTGTTGTGTTAGTAGCATGCTTGATGACAAAGTATGTAGTCATAATAGTTCTAGTATCAGTGTCTTAAAAACTCTGCTCAGACAAAGAATTTAGATAGTTGAAATTTTTTTCTTGGACATTGAAGCCCCCCAAAGCAAAAAGGCAATCTGCATGCCTATATTAGAATATTAGGCTTTTTGAAAAAGAGATGCATGCTCGAACTTGAGAAAAACTATCACACCTATGGTAGGATGTGTACTACAAAGAAAACTAGGGCCTTGATGAATTCACGGATCAATAACTACAAGCCAAGGTCAGCGTTGTACAACACGTACATCTTTTACTTTCCCCACATATGTAATCCTTATATCATTGATCCAACATGAAGAGGTTACGTGATCCCTACTAGTTGTCCTCCCTCTCACATAGCAAAATGTAACACCAATCATGTCTTGAATTTGTTAAGAAAACAGAGAAAATTTCCATCCTGGCTGCATATGACTCAACAATGGAGAACATACACATTCATATTCCATTGTAGCTTAACGAAACTAATACCCCTGTTCAACATCCTAGATACACAAATTCTTACTAAGATCTTGCTCTTAGCCGATACCCATGATTATGGAAATAATATTTATTTTATTTGTCTTCCTAATGTATATAGATAGGATCTTCTGTATATCGGGAGTTAAAGAGAGAGCATAATATAATTTGTATAGTAAATTCAAATCTCCAGATTTTTTCTTCAACTTTTAGCCAACCACTTAAGAGAACATATTTAGGTGGGATACAACAGAAAAAAAGAAGCCTAATTGAACTGTTCCAAAACGGCAATCCTCATAGTTATACCAAAGAATTAGAAGAAATCATAATCTGATTCCGTAAAGAAAAATTTAATCAAACTACAGCCTATAGGCACATGATTTGAAAGCATTATAAGCTGAAGTGGAGACACATATTCGTCTGGAAAACAGTTTTGAAAGTACACATCCACATGATTTAAGGAATGAACACCCAAATCTATATAAATGATCAATGTGTACCCTCAGTAATGGAAACTTTAATGACATGAAGTCGATCATCATCCTTGTTTCTTTTGTATCTGGCGCAAAAGCCAAGACCTCCCCTTGTGCGAACAATACTTCCAATACTTGTTGAAAATTCGGAGAGATTCCTTTGCCTACTTCTACAAACATGTCTTCCTGTATATACCTGGGAAAGTTCAATAGAACCGTGAAAATTTTAAAGCTCATTTCTCAAAATATCAAATACTATTAGCTGCAAACATTAGAACAACAGGTCAACCACAAATATTGTTTCTTCACTAACTCAGTTTTGGTAGCTTCACGAGTATCATCGGTTCAAAATTATGCAACTGCGCTCTTGAAAGGCCAAAGTATCGATTGAAACTTGAATGTGGCCAATCAGAAGTGATTTTTCTTTTGACTTTCAAACAGATCATAACAAAAATAATTTTCAAAGCATAGTATGACTAAAACAAAGTGCAATAGTGACTTACGCCTGGGCGGGGTGGATTTCCGTGTCAACTCTTGTCCTCACAGCTATCAACAACAACATGACAATAGCAGGAAGCAAAATCTGCAAATTAAATAGAAACAGAGAAAAACATTATTTTCCGTCATCGTACCTAAAAAACCGATCATCCGGTGCCAGAACCGGACACAAAAGGGAAAACTCATTGATCCTATGTAATCCGATTGAAACAGTGCAACAGGAAAATAAATTGAAGGAGAAACGAGAAAATACCTCAGCAGCAGTGACAAGAGGATGACGGATTTTGAGAATGAAATTTTTGCGAAGCATAGCTTTGAGCTGTCTCCAGCGGGAAGAACCCGAAGAAGCCCCCATATCCGGTAAAAAAAAGAGTACAGCGCAGAACACAAAACCCTAAGCAGAAATAAAAAATCAGAGAAAAGAGAGAAAATGGAGCAGAGTGCAAGTGAAGGAGAAGGGGGAGGTGGCGATCGGCAAAGGCCTCATGGAAGTGGGTTGGTTAAGATGATGACATTTGGAAAAAAGGTGGGAAACTCTACGCAACTGCCTCTCTCTCCAACTGCTTTTTCCTTTTTTTTTCCTGATATTTTTCCTTTTCAAATATTGAGCTAAACATGGCTTCTTCTGCTTCACGAGGAAGAAGAATTTGCTATGGACCCAGTTATAATAGAATAAAATGTAAATTACGAGTTAATTTAGCTTTTTAATTAATAAGATGAAATGTATTAATTTTCGCACAAATCAAATTGATTTTTTTTTAAAAATCATTTACAGATAAATGATATGGTGCTACCAGGAAAAAAATTGTATATTATACACGACAAAAAATAACGAGAAATTCAATTTTTGTTTTAAATACTCATTACTTTGTCTTTATTATTTTCGATGAGTAGGAATGAGTAAAGGTAGGTTGATCTAAGGGTGACTTACAAAAAATATACAAAAAAAACAATTTTGGATTTCAAGAAAATGACAACTAAGTTTAACTTATTACATAAATAACAAAAACAATTTCATATTTATACCAAGTATCCACTTAAGTTTCATATTTACAAAAATGACAAGTCTATATAAATGCTTTACATACTATTTACGTCGCATATATATATGTTTTACATTCAATTTTCATGTGTATTCCGAACTGTAAAAACAGATCTAATAACTGTCTTATTACGCATTTTTTTGTTGTATACGTATGCATTACATATGCTTTATATAAAAAATTCCGAACTGGTTTATAGACAGTTACATCAACTTTACATATGATTTACATATACAATATATATCTATTACACACTTGCAAATTCAATTATAATTCAAGAAAGAAGAAGAAGAATCAATTACTCATGTTACACAACCAATACAATGTCATTATATGTAGTATACATATCATTCTAAATAAATAAGCATTTTATCGAACACCTTGTGTGCATCTTTTTAAACATCATTATCTTCACCACCATTGCAACATATTCATCATTATTGCATCACAAAACAATAAAAAACAGAAAATCAATCAAACAAAATGATAATGAAAGTCGATTTCAACAAATTAGAATCGAAAAATAAGTTGAAAAAATCACCGAGCCAAGGAGAATCGGAACTAGAGATTCAGTTGACGAAGATGAAGGCGAGTTTAGCGAAGAAGGAGATGAAATTGAAGAACGGATCAGAGAAAACGAGTTACAGTAAACGCACCTGAGAAAGAAGATGAATAGTGAGACCACCGCAAAACTCGAAGCTCTTAGAACGGCGGAGGGAGAAGCGACGACGAAGCTCAGAGATGGAGGCGGATTTGAGGAAGATGAAAGTGCAGTCGAATCGGTGGAGGAAGACGTGGAAAGTGCATCGACGATAATCACAATGAAAAACAAGAGAAAATTGGGGAAAAGAATATGAAACCGTGGAAAAAAGAAAAGACAGAGAGGATGGGTTTTATATATGTTTGTTAATTGTGTAAATTACAAATACAAGGCGTCATTTATATAAATAAGTTTCCTGTTGAATAATTTATGTAAATAGTTTGGAAGACTTGTATATTTAAATCAATTTCCCTTGATCTAATGGTAATAAAAGACAAAGTAAACTTTATTTTATAAAATAAAAAATAAAAATAGCCTCTCCCAAAAACGTTAAGTTGGAAAACATGAGGAAAAAAAAGAACAAACATAAAATTTCAAAGACATAAGCAACCACTTGAGTTATAATGAGATTTTTTAAATTCGATTTTTTTACTTCTCGACTTTTTACATTAATTGTTTGAAACCTACACTGTTCAAATAAATTTATATCAGTATTAACTATTCCGTCCTTGTTTACTAAAAAAAGAAAAAAATTATTTTATCAAATAAATATAGGTTTATTACTATTGTAAATTCACGGATTAAGATTTTTTGTAGTTAAGTTAAAGAGAAATAGGAGAGAGAGAGTGACTCACTGAAAAAAAAAAATATTGATAAAATTTTTATTTTCAAATTTAACAAATCACAATCTTCCATGTTTTTATTAGATTAGTTTATGGAAAGTTCTTACTGTAACTACATGATGAAATATCAAAGTACACATATGATAATTATAATTATTAATTAAAGTTTTTGTGAGTGTATTATTATTCCACACTTTTTAAAGAGATTAAGTTATTTATGTATTAAATTTCAACACAAAACAAATTAGAATTACGTAGAGTTGTCAAAGATAAATTAGATTATCTTCATGATTCATCAAGTTGCTGAACTATCAATCAAAGAATATAGTGATTATTTAATGCAATATTTGACTTTAGCTTATAATTAATTTAGGAGGTGGAAAGACATTTTCTATTATGTTTAGACGCTGTAATAAACTTTTTTGTTGATATAATTAAATTAATTTATTGTTATTTATAGTTTTTTTTATTTTTTATAGTTATTTATTGTTAGTATCCATTTACTTATAAAATAGTTAAATGTAAATTGTTATATAAATGTGCGAATTTGGGATTCTCCATTTAAGCTTTTGCACAAAATTTCATCTTCATTCTTCCCACGCGCCACCCTCACGCAGTTAACGGTTTGCTAAATTGTTAAATAACCATGAAACTAGTTATTAGGCAAAAAAATATTTTGATAACCAATAATTTTTAGGAAAATTGTAGGGAGAACCAAGCTTTTTGAAAGTCACTCTCACGTGACAGTTGAGATTTTATTGATCATATTTAATTAAGTATTAATTAAAATTTCAATGATTGGATGAGAGTAGCATTTAAAAAACTCGGCTCTTCCTAAAATTTGTTGGAAAAATCTTGTCTCAGCGATGAGAGATCAGCAAGACTGATCAGAGGAGGCAAAGATCTTAATGAAGGGTGGATCAGCGGAGCTTCTCAGCGAAGGGTGGATCAGCAGAGCTTCTCCGCGAAGGGTGAATCGGCAGAAGCAAACAAAGACAGCAAGAGCAAATCAAGCTGAATCAATAAGGAAATAAGTCAAGTTGTGCAAGCACTGTCCTGAAAGGATACTTGGGGTTCCTTCCAGGATTAAACGACTTCTTCGAATCCTGAATTAGAATTCGGAAAGAGGAGCAGAAATGTAAATATATCCAGAATTTTTTGTTTTGCTAGAAAAGCAGAAATCTTTATTATAAACCCAAAAACTCTCTTAAAACTTCCAATGTGGGACAAAGCTCCTAAGCGACCCGAAAATAGGCTAGATCATTTGCATCATAAGCATGTTAATTAAGTGTTGAATTTGCATGCATTTGATGTCATTTGATTGGTGTAATATTGATGGATGAAGTTTAGAGGTCAAAGGGATTGAATTCGAGTGTGAAAAGTGGGTTTCGTGCGAAGGGAGAAGAGTTGGGGCAGGCCAGTGCACGACCTCGTGCACTGGTGAGCACGTCGTGCTCATGGTGGGCGTCCTGAGGCAGGCTGGTGCACGATCTCGTGCTCCAGGGAGCACGACGTGCACCAGTGAAAAATCTGCTTTGTGTTGTTTTGTGAATTGAAGGAAACTCGAGGGTAATTCGGTCTTTTGCCAATCCAAGTTTATCTTTGGTGAGGTGGCAACCTTAAATCAATCTAGAGGACTCTTTATTCCTCTATTCCTTTCTTCTTCTTCCTTTGTTCGTTCATTTCTTCCTTGAAGAGAAAAATTGGATTCAACCGAAATTGATCATTCCTTTCGGTTTCTGTGGCAAAGCTTGATCCTTGGTGATCAATGATCCCTCTTGAGTCTTCAATTGGGTGAAAGAGAGCTTGTGTGAGGAGAAATTGGGTGAGGAAGGGTTGCGTGAATAGTAACCCCGACCCAAGGTGAGTTGATTTTCGTTTTGATTTCGGTATAGGAGTTGGGTAGAAGGTATAGTGAGTGTATTTCATGCATTAGAAAGGCCTTTTGTTGTGAGCCTTTATGGATTGAGTTTCTTATTGTGTAGAGCCGGGAAACTCGAGTAGAGGCAAGGGTAAAGGCGTTGAAGGTAGCTCGAGGGAGCAAGCATAAGGTTAGTGTACGTTTGTATACAATTCGTTTTACCTAAAGTGAGATGCCATGATTTTTGAAATGTTTGAACATGTGTTAATGTTTTGATCATAACTTGAGTTTTAGAACCCCGTTTGGCATGATTTAAGATGCATTGGAAAGCTAAGACATGTGTGCATGTGTGTATGGTGTTAAATGGTGGTTTTGGAACTGTTTTGTGTGTGGAAAGTGGTGAGGAAGGCAGAATAAAGTGCTGCCCTGTTTTTGGTGAAAGTGAATGGTGATTTTGTGAAAGTATATTGATGATTTGCTAAATGAATTGGCAAAATTGTGTGTGTGGAAAGGTATTTTGAATATAATGGTATTTGCCCATAGTATGCAAGTAGAGCTTGGGGTTGTCGGGTAGAT
>CAOJBJ010469782.1:0-11364 GCA_948291685.1 Euphorbia celastroides | reverse complement strand
ACATGCATTGGACACTAGATGGTTTGATGGGATATGATGAGCCATAGGAGAATGAACAAAGCTAGTGAACAGATGACAAGATATTTGCCCAAGTCAATTGAAACGAAGGAAACACTATAGAATAGAGGTGAAAATCAGTCTCAAATTCTACCCCAAGTGAAAACCTTCACATCAATATACTAAGAACAAGTCAATGCCTTTTTTGCCTGAGAAAGTGTTAGCGTACAGGAACCACAAATTCATTCCTAGCTTAAATCAGTAAATGGGTCCTTAGGCCTTTTCTCACTGGCCCTCAAAGCAATCTCATTTTGACAATTGGAGGGATGTAATGACTTCAATGGAGAAGATTGTGGGAGAAAAGTTAAAGTAAAATTATGAGGAAGATAGAGAGAGGGTGCATTATTCATCGTTCTAGGAGTGAGTATTTGGTTCAACCGAATCGAAGTAAATTTCTTCAACCAAATAAATTAAATTTTGATTATATTTTTACAAATCACTAAATTTCATTATAAAAATCGATTGTCGGTCGATTTAATTTAGGTTTTATCATAATTTTATTTTGTTTCAGTTAAAATTATAATGCAAATTCAGTAAGTCGGTTGAAGTAATTCGGTTCAGTTCGATTCGGTTCTGGTTGAACTGAATGCTCACCGTGCATCATTTAGCAAGTGAGTGAAGTTCATAGAGGTCTAATTCAAGCAGTCATAGACTACAGTTTGGCCCTTCTAATGGTTGGACACGTGGCTTTACCCCCCACGACTGATACAATCTTACATCTCAATATTGTTTGGCTCTCAATTAGTGTTGAAATATTCCTGCAAAAGTTTATGAAATCTATGAGAAAGGATAGGTAGGGGGAGATGGGGTTTTTAAAGCTGAAAAAGCAAAAGAAAATAAATCAGAATCCCACCTTCTAATTTCAGTTGGAGATACTTTGCTCAAAGTATAAATCAAACTCCACCCTTTGACTGCCTCGTTAATATGCTATGTACTATTATTCCCACTCATTAAAGCAAGTTTTAAATTTTGAGAAATTATGCTCTCTTGCGCAAAATAAGTTTATTGTAGTAATTTTGGAGTGAAATTTTGTTTAGAAGCAAGAAAATCTTCAATGGATTGTGTACGTGGACCTATTGATCCATTATTGGCCAAACATAACTAAACACAAACTTAATCAAGGCATGTGAAGAGAAATAATTATTTTGAAGTGGGAAATGGAAGAAAGGGATAACTATAAGAGCTTTGCTATAACTGTAAACTTGGGTATAATGGGTTAGATGCAATTTTGAGCATGATCTGAGGGCTGCAGTTTCAAATATCCCATCACACATGGCGAATCGATATAGGATAAGACACAAGCAATCCAATGAGGGAAGAGAAGAATCATAAATTCATGATATATATTATTGAATTCCAAGTAAATACATTGTGTCCTGTTAGATACCATTCTCATGATAATAATTGGTGCATATGAGTATATATAAATATATAAAATGTAACGAAAACATTTAAGAAAGTGAAAGATCTTAGTTGTGAGAAAATCCTCTCACTTGGACTTAAAAGCATTTAAGCAGAAGGGTCTACCGAACATTTGTCTTTAAAGTTGGTTACAAACCTTCGCTGTAACATTCCTATACTATTCACATGCATGTCTCTTTATTTTTCAAAAAAATAATTGCATACAAACAAATTTAAGAGAGTAATTACAATAGTTGGCTTTATAAATGACTTACACATTTTTAAAAAAAAATGTATGTTAGTGTGTTTCAAGTGATTAGGTCAGATATCTAACAAATTATATGTGTCGGAGATGTATTAGATTTGTATTAGACATGCATTGAATATGTAATAGATACATATTAGATATGGAGTGGATATGTGATGAACATTTGTGTATGTTTTTTATTACACGGTTTGTACCAAATATGCTATGCATCTATTACAAGTATACAAATCAATTAAAATGTTTTATGTCAAATATAGCTAATTGAAGGATTAATGAACCTTGATTGGATTTAATGTTCATTTGTTAAGAACAAAGCTTTTACGGTATGTTTCTCGCAAGTTATTGTACAAAATATGTTATGCTTTTGTTATTAATACATTACACATCTTTAATAATGATTCTAGTTTTTGAATATTTCATATTCTTGCAATTTTATTTACATCTTCTTGTTGTTTACTAGATACATAAAGGATATATCGATTTAGTTTGGGAAATAAAAATAAAGCGAACAAAAGTATTCTAAAGCGGAATTTCGAAAAAATTAAGGTTCAAAAGATAAATGTAAAATAATGCTGTTGTTTGCAATCACATTGTGAGGGAAAGAGGAACATTCGTAGTGCCATCAGTTTGATTGTTCAATGTAGTTGTTTAACTGCTACTATCTTCAGTTGCAGATTTATATTTTCTTTCAAATGGATTGACTTGAAACACTCAAATTCTTTAATCATATTTTTATTCATCGAATTTTTTGTATCATATGACTCAAACACGGAATTACCGATCAATTATACTACAGTTTGTACATATAAGCTCATATTTACTAAGAATTTCATCAATGACATGAGCGTAAAACTTGAACACAAAATCATAATTTTTTTCATATGCCTTTAAGATTTTATCATTAAATCAATATTATGATGTAAGGATAGAAAAGGGTTAAAAAAATGCAAATTTGGACTTGGTTGAAATGCAAAATACTATTTTCACTACATTCACAAGGTTCATGCGTTTGTAATTCATCAAAAGGTCAAAACTGCCGAATTGATATATAAGAAATGTATTCTAAACCCATTAGCAAAACGTAAAAAAATAAGAATTTGATGGTGTTTGTTCTATCATTTTGCTCAATAATTAAAATGTCAAGACTTAAATAAACGGAGGATAAGGGAATAAAAGACATTCTTTTCTCCAAATCCCCTCCAATAACATATTTGCATAAAATCTAATAGTTTACTCTCTTTTTGTATTTTCCCTTGAGACTATTCTTTGGACATCCTCAAATACAAAACAAACAAGAAAAAGTTGTTAATTAGGGAGTTAATACGATACAAACCGACCACCGAATCTCAAAAATTAATGCTTAATTACCCACTTAATTAGACCACAATATCATGAACAACAACAAACAAGGGCATAATCTCCCCATGTCTCCATAATAATGGGTTGCCATGTTTTTATTTTAAAAAAGCTTGGGTATTTTGCATTATACTCTAATCCAACACCTGAGTATTTATTAACACTTAATTAAATATTTTCTCATATTATTCACAAATGCTCAACCATTAAATAGGAGTAACGAACTTGCAAAATACACTGTTATTTTTGTAAAAAAAAATTGTCACAATGGCAGAAAAAGAAAGAAGTCATAGCACCTGTCGTATTGGGACAACCCTATAATTGGATTAACTAAAATGACTTAAAATTAATGGCTTTCAGTGGGGGGTTCACTAGCTATAGTGGTGGGGCTGTACTATCTATTTGTAGCAATACTATACTCCTTTCTGTTCCAAATATTAATTATTTTAGATTAAATTTCATTTTTTTTATTTTAAGTCATTCTTAATTTTTCATGTACTTTTCATTCATTTCTTTCAATTTTACCCATATTAATAAGAATATAATTCCAATAAAAAATAGTAAAAGTCTACATATAATCCTTTTTCTATTGGCTTGGAATAAGAGAAAGTCAAGCAAATCATTAATGTATTAGTGTTACTTAAATATCAATAAAGGATAAATTAGTAATCTCATGACTTTAATTTAATGTTCCGTAAAAAGTGTGAAAAAACCTAAGATGCCTTACATTTGGAACCAGAGGGGAGTAGTAGTTAGGGTTCCCAATTTGGATTTCAATTTTTTACTATTCTTGTATAGAACCGCATTAATTACTGTACTTTAATCAGAGAATGAATAAACTAAGTACTTATTAATTTGTTAATTGTGTTTTAATAGTATTGGAATAATAAATTTTGAACAGCAATCAAGCTTAAAGGGAACCAAGACACGGTCTCCCACATGTAGCATGTGTATTAAAGATTTGTTAAAATTAAGAAACCAAGTCAGATTAGCTTCGCTAATCAAGAAAATCACCATGCTATTCTCTTAAACACAACCTTAACAACGCACTAAAACCCAAAAAAATGGCATGGGTTGCTAGAGGCATTGAACTAGGGCTAAACATTACTTTTCATGTCCTAACAAGATCTTGTATTCCTTTAAATAATTATAGTTTTCACGAACCTAAAATTTACTATAGTATATGTGACTCTGAACAATATTAGTAAATATAAGCAAAATTTTACAATGCTTAGTGAAAAATTCACATAAATGGTAAAAGAAAATTGTATAACATATTAGTTTTTCTGGCTAAATACATACTTAGCTCCTCCAACTATAACGATTTTTTGAGATGCCACCCCGACCTTTTCATCGTTAGTTTTAATCTTCCAACTTTACCAAAGTGTTAAAATCAGCCCCCAAAACTTTATTAAATCGTTAAAATCGTGATACACTCGTTCACACGTAGGGGACAATACTCGCTGCCATGTCAGCAAGTGGGGGACTGATTTTAACGCTTTAGTAAAGTTTGAGGGAGTTAAAACTAACGATGAAAAGGTCAGGGTGACATCTCAAAAAATCGTGATAGTTGAAGGTTAAATATACATTATATCTAGTTTTTTTAATGCATGAAAGGTAGTACATAATTTCTTTTTGTTCTTGTTTTTAGAACATGAAAATTTGAATATGATTACTTTTGGGTTGGTTGAATCTATACATGAAAAAAAGTAAAAACTTTAGAAAACATAAATATCGTTGAAATAGAAAACCTAATATTGGCAAAATTGGACAGCAGTCTAGATTGGGTCAAAAAGAGCCACAAAATTGCGTAGCAAACCGGCACATTGACATATGACTTTAAAGCAACAAAGATTGTTTTGAGGGGATTCAACTTTTATTTTTCTTTTTTTTTCTTCTAATCTATTGTTTATTTATAATAAAAAAATATGATGTATGCATAGATTTGAGAAACGAGCAAAATCTTCTAATTCTTCTCAATTGATACAAAAATCCCCTTTATCAAAATCCTATACTATACCCTAAACTATACATGTCCCTCTTGTTTATTGTAAATCTCTATAGATGTCTAATAGCCTCAACACCCACATTTAAGGGGCAGTTCCCTACAAAAACATACCCTATAAAACAGACCCTTCTAAAAGTAAAATTAGTTTATAGACATAACACAATCTAGGTAAGAAGTTACTATTATGGATGATATCCAAAAATAGTTTTTAAACTCATAAACAATGACTTGAGTAGAGTACTTTGGATAAGTTCAAGTTGTTTTCACGAATGAAAAATTATTTCACGGCAACTTGTTCTCAAAAGTAAAAGGAGTCCATAAAATGACCATACGATCAGATTTAAATCCATTTTAAGTATATTATATTCCTTAAAATACGGATGCGGTGTGGCAGAGGTTAGACATGGCCACGGTTTCGGAACGGCTAGTTTCGGTTCCGGTTTTTAATTTTTATAAATCTAAACCTAAACCTTATATATTTAATTTCGGTCGGTTTCAGTTCCGGCCGGTTCCAATTCCGGTTCCGATTTAAACCTTAATATGTGTTAAAATTTTAATATTATATACTTAAATCTTAGTAATTATTAGTTTTAAACATTTAATATATGTTACAAAACAATATAGTTTCTTAAATATATTAAAAATATATATTTTTATGTTAATTAAAATAATATTTAGTTGAAACCGCCAGTTCCAATTCGGTTCCATCCGGTTCTCCGGTTCATATTTTCACAAACCTAAACCTAAACCTTATTACCCGGTTCTTGACAGTTCCGGTTCCATCCAATTCGATTCCAGTTCCAGTTCAGGTTCCATCCGGTACGGTTCTGGTTCGAACCGGTAATTCCGGTTCCAGAGGCAGTTTTTATTGCTGGTAAAACGGATGAGTTGTTTGTTTTGTGTTTACCCATTTGGATTTGGCTCTTTCTCTTCAAATTACCTTTGATTTTAAAAGCCTATATTACTCGGCTTTGGATTTTGAGTTTTCTTTTACAATTTTTGGTTTTTGTGTTCACTCCTTGCACTCGCACTTGCACTTTATTCTCTCTTCTTCAAATTCGATACTTTGCTCTCTGTGTCCAAAACCAGAACCAGAACTCGAACTCGAACTCGAACGAGGTTTCAGGTTTTTAACCTTGGAGAGATAGAGAGAGAAGAGAGAGAAGAGAGTTCCTTTTTTAATGTCTCCTGCATTGTCCTTGTTTTACTCTCAGAATCTCTTAGTCTTCTCTTCCACCATCATATCTCTCTCATTTTGTCTCTTTCGCTTTCATTTTCTTCTTCTTTCTCCTCGTTTTCTCTCTGGTTTTTCTTTCTTGCCTTTGCTTTTCTCCCCAATCTGAGCTTTACCCATTTTTTGTTTTCCCCTCTTTCCCTTGAAAGCTCTCAGCTTTCATTTTCGTTGATTTCATTTGTCGGATAATTTCTAACTCTAATTCAATAGTTTAGGCATTGTTTGTGAGGCCTATATGACTCTGAAACAATGAGAGATGACAGCACGAAGAAAAGCAAGGTACTTTGATTCCACAAGACATAATCTGTAGTTTTCTGTTTGTTTACATGTTTCAATTGTTTGCTTGACTTCGATTGTGTGCTTTGTTGAAGCTCTCATGGCCCAAAACTCTGGTCAAGAAGTGGTTTAACCTCAGGAGCAAAGCCGAATTTCAATCAGACGACGTCGTTTATGGAGGTAATTACCGATTAATCTTGTTTCCCAGCTGTGAATCACAATCATTTGATTTTTCCTGTATACCCAAAATGTGTTTGTTTTTTTTTTTTTGGCGTTTGAACATATACATTGATTGATTGACAGCGAAATAAACCCAGCTTTAAACACTTTGTTCTTTTTCAGGTGGTGATGATGGAGATTGGATGAGCAATTTAGAGGCGGAGGCATGCTCTATCAAGAAAAGCAAAACAGGTTCAGTTTGGACCACACTTTCCCTTTAACTCTTCAAAATCTTTGCTTCAGTTTGAATATGCTTCATTATTCTCTATTTCACTTTTCTCTGTTTCTTGGGCTCTGTGATTCATTTTACTTAACCCTTAATTCAATCCACAGAGAGATTAAACAAGAGGAATTCCACTCGGCGAAGCCGAATTGAGATTGATGCTGCTCCAGTTACTGATGTTCATAACTATAGGGTCTTTGTAGCAACTTGGAATGTCGCCGGAAAATCACCTCCAAATTATCTAAACCTCGAAGATTGGCTTCATACTTCCCCTGCAGACATTTATGTTCTTGGGTATGCTTAGTTTATCTCAATTGATATGTTCTTGTTATTTTTTCAGTAATGATGAGTTAATTTCAATTGATGTTGTTGACTTTAGGTTTCAAGAAATTGTTCCTCTGAATGCCGGCAATGTATTGGGTACAGAAGACAACGGCCCGGCCAGGAAATGGCTAGCTCTTATCGAAAGAACTCTAAATAATCTCCCGGGTTCAAGTGGAAATTGCCGTACACCATCCCCAATTCCGGATCCAATTGTGGAGTCGGATTTCGACTTTGAGGGCTCGAATCAGCAAAAGCCCTCGTCTTTCTTTCACCGCCGCTCTTTTCAGTCGCTGAGCCGCAGCATGAGAGTGGACAACATGGCGATGCCACAGCCGAGGCTTGACCGGCGGTCCAGTGTGTGTGATCGAGTGATATTTGGGCATAGATCGAGCGACTATGAGCCTAATTTCAAGTTGGGTTCTTCTGATGATGAGGATGGAAATGGGGATTATTCGCCGGTTGAGTGCTGTGGATCATTTTCAATGGAGGAAAAGGGGCAGTCGAGGTACCGCTTGGTTGCCAGCAAGCAGATGGTGGGGATTTTTCTTACGGTTTGGGTGAAAAGTGAGCTTCAGGATGATGTTCGAAACTTGAAAGTGTCTTGTGTTGGCAGGGGATTGATGGGATACCTTGGAAACAAGGTACATTTTCGGGAATTTAATTCACTTATTCATATATATAGAGAGCAAATTCTTGATGAACATTACTCGTTTTTTGCAGGGTTCGATATCGGTTAGCATGTCATTGCACCAAACGAGCTTTTGCTTCATTTGCAGTCATTTGACTTCAGGGGAAAAGGAAGGTGATGAACTCAGAAGAAACTCTGATGTTTTGGAGATTCTTAAAAAGACGAGGTTTCCCAGAGTTAATAGAGATGAGAAGTCCCCTCAAACAATTTTGGAGCATGAGTAAGGACTTATTTATAATCTCATTTTCATTTTTACTTGATGAACTTTCAGCCCTTAATACTAGTTTTTGCGATGCAGTCAGATTATTTGGCTTGGGGATTTGAATTACCGAATTGCCTTATCATACCGTACTGCAAAGGCTCTTGTAGAGATGCGGAATTGGAGGGCGCTACTGGAAAACGATCAGGCAAGTTGATGTTGTTCTTTCCATCTTTTCTTATTGAAGAAATCCTTAATCTAACATCTCTTTTGATTGTTGGCTTCAGCTAAGAATAGAACAAAGACATGGGCGAGTATTCGAGGGATGGATGGAAGGGACAATATATTTCCCGCCCACTTACAAGTACTCTAACAACTCGGACCGGTATGCAGGGGATGACAGGAATCCGAAGGGAAAGCGAAGAACTCCAGCTTGGTAAAATTTCTTTCTATCGTCACTTTTATACTTGAAATTAGATGCAATTTCGTTTTAACCATATAATGAATGCAGGTGCGATCGAATTTTATGGTATGGAAGAGGGCTGCAGCAGTTAGCATATGTAAGAGGGGAATCGAGGTTTTCGGATCATCGGCCAGTTTATAGCATATTTACAGCAGAGGTAGAGTCCATTAATCGAAGCCGTTTTAGGAAAAGCATGAGTCGTTCTAGAATCGAGGTTGAAGAGCTACTTCCTCATACAATTGGATACACCGGCCTCAATTACTTTTGATCAACTGAAGAATATTTCATGTATACCGGCATTATGTTGTGCACAATTGTATCAGAGTTGCAATATTGCTCGGGTTTCAGACCTCGGCTTGTTAAGCCTGTTGGCCAGGTAAATCCTCATTGTATATAAGCTTTACATTTTATCTTTAGCTTCAAAAAATGCAAAAAACTATATCAGCCCCCTATTTTTGCAGATGGGTGCTGTGAATAAGAACCTCTGCCTCCTATGGTGATCAAAAGACGGTTTCTTTCATAAAATTAATCGGACACGAGTAATAAGGTATTATAGAAGACAAACTCCGATTTCATTGCTCGGTTGCCATTCATTCTGTAATGTTCTTTATGTACCACTTTCCATTGCTCAAGTGTTTCTTTTGTTTGGTAAATTTGCAGAATTAGAAGGTGGGGGTTCTCTTTAGTAGTACATAAAGATCATTGCAAAATCAAAAGTGAAACAAGAGGTGGAGTATTTAGATGATGTGAAGCTTCTTTTTTCTGTTGGGTTCTAATGATTTTTTGCTGAAAAGGGAAATGAAGAGCTGCTCTGATCATCTCTGAATTGTCAATTTAATTTTCACAATCTCAACATTACATCAAAAGAATAGAGCAAAACAGAATAGAACAAAAAAGCAAGCTTCTGCTTTGTGAATTTCCATTGTATGCACAGAGTTGAACATTTCTCCAGTCTTTCTGCTGTAATTAATTGGGTTATTTTGATAAAGTAGTTAATTGATGGGCTAAATTTATTAATTTATTCAAAGGGAGGGGGTGATTGGAATAAATGGAAACTGTCAGGTACTTATTATTACTAAGCTTTTTTTTCACTTCTGTCTTTTGCTTTTTTTACGTTCCGTTTCCGTACATTTCTGACAGGTTTACATCGCACTACATGAACTAATTTAAAAGAGGGGTAAATAGGGTAAAAAGGAACCGTGAACTAACGGTGAAAAAAGAGCTGGCGTTACTGATAACGGCAAACGGGGCTGTGTGTTAAATTTCTTAAAATGTAACTGCTCTAGTTTTCTGTGCCATGCACACATGCCTTGTTTTCCAGTTCCATTTTCTTACCCGCCTTATGGCGCGTGAAACGACTGCTGCCGTTGTTCGATCTTTCGTGTGGTGAACGCGCTTACATTCCAGAGCGTGTGGTCGGTTAACCGGGAGATGAATAGTAAAAGGTCGTTTGTTGTCGCTGGCTTGGTTTACACGTGGCACATGGTATGCTAAATCAATTACTCTAAGTAATTACTGATAAATGTAATTAAGAGAAGTCAATGAACCATAGAAGTTACAAAGTTGAGTAATTACAGATTACAATAGCAAATAACTGGAATATAAATTACTTTTATCCAATGGAGAAAATGTTAGTCGAAAACAACAGGAAAGAAAAATAAACAGATAGGAGAAAATGGAGAGTAAAAAATAAATTGAAAAATGCTACGAGCAAAGTCATGAGTGAAAAATTTTACAAGAGAGTGACACGTGAATTATGACGAGATTATTTTCAATGTTTTTAAAAGAAGAAATGATATTGAGTTCAGTTGGGAATAAAAAGGCAATCTAAATGAGTGGCCCCTCACTACGAGTAGGATTTTTAAATAATAAGGTTTCGATATTCTATACAGATTCAAAGTGTTACCCCTGGTTTATTATTAATGAAAAATAGATTTTGATATGGTTATTATCATGCCTCTCTTTTATGTGATTCTTCCGTATCTTAATGACATAATCTTTTACTAATATAAGTGTCCTCCGATGTTTAGAGGTAGAAATTTGTTCTCTCTTCCTCCCATGGCGAAGCGGGGGAGACCTAAACGGAAGCAGGCAGTGTCGAAGCCGATCTCGATTGTCGTTCCATCTCCGATGACTGATTCTCCTTCAGGTAATTGTTCTAATTCTTTGAATTCGGATGCTGATGTGAACTTAGAACCAGTGGTTTTGTCAGCAGTTGATACTCAAAATGGGGAAAAAACGGTCCATACTTTTGGATCTCAATTGGATTCTGTAACCTCGTTACAGGAGCGATCTAAGAAGATTTGGGAGGGTTTTAGGGTAGATAAGTCTGATCTATTGGGAGATAAACTCTCATTTGTGCAACCTATCATTAAGGAAGGAAGGAAGTTGGGTGTTATCAATCCAGCTGATGTTGTAACAGAAGAGAGTAATTGGAGCTCCTCTCTTATCTGTGTTGTTCTTGGGTCTAAGCCTCCGCTATCTGTTTTTGAGGGCTTTGTGCGTCATATTTGGTCATGTTTTGGTATCGAGAAAGTGTTGAGGTTGCCTAATAACCATTTTATTGTGAAGTTTTCTGATGTAACTAATAGAGATGCTATTGTAGAGCGTGGAATTTGGTTCTTTGACAAGAAACCTTTAGTTGTGCG
>CAOJBJ010469661.1:0-10153 GCA_948291685.1 Euphorbia celastroides | reverse complement strand
TGCACATAAAGATAAGTTTCCTTGGATTATGCTATTAACTGCTTCTTAATCTTGAATAGCATAGGGAGGTTATTGTCTCCAAATCGTTGTTCAAGTTCTTTCCATAAGGACTTAGCAGATGCAACAAAAACGAAAGAATTAGCTAAATCTTTACGAATCAAATTCAGTATCCAAGCTGTGACAAGACAATCAGCTTCTTTCCAAGATTCATATTCCATAGATTTCTTTGCTGGTACTGGATAATCAGGACCTGCGAACTTCAACTTTTTCTTAACAGTTATATCTCTCATCATCACATGTTTCCAGGTAAAGTAGTTGTTATTGGTGAGACTAACAATTGAAATTATCTCAATCTCTTTTCACGCTTTCTAACTAACTCTGAGCTATTATTAGCTACACACAGATGTAGTGTACTTCAAATTAACTCACCATATATACTAACACATGGATAAATAGAAACCCTAATTTTTCATAACTGAAAGTAATGTATTGATTCGTTATAGGTGTTAATAAAAGACGATGATGATTTTGCGCGTACAAAGTTGGATATAAAATGACTAAATGAGAGGTTTAAATAGCTCGTGATTTTCTGAACTAGATTCGATATCTCTAACAAATTCATTGAATATTTCATAAATATTCAATGCATACATATCCATTACTTCAATATTTCGAACATATTTTTTTTACTAAAACCAGCTCCAAAATATCGCATTATACATCCACTACACCTTTATTACATATTCATTACGCATACTTTACATATCATATTACACAATTAATTACATATCCATTGGATATCCAAATATATACCAAGATTGTATCCAATACATATTAAGTTTGAACATATACTTTACGTAACATTGCATATGCGTTACATATCATATGTTATATCCATTACATATATTCAGTTATATATTTATGCAATATCTAGTACATTGCTCTTACATATTAGAAACGTAAAGATCTAAGTAGTTATTAGAAAATTTGCGTTTTGTAATAAATATTCATTAATGACAATTGTGTAAATAGCTAACAAAAACCATAAACACATATAAGCTTCCTAATGCTAAAACTCCCAATAGGAATTAGAGTAAAAGGGCCTTAAAAATGATGGAATTTATAGAAAAGGCCATTGAAGTTCAAAGCCAGGTCCGTGTGGACATACAAAATTAACAAAGTTTGAAAAATCAATGAAACGAAGAGTCGATCAATTCGTAACCGGAGCAAGAAAAGGAGAAGATACCGCGAAAATGTCTGCAAATTTCTGGACTTCCACTCATTAGTAAGCAAGCTTTCGTTCTGTTTTCTTTCATCATTTGATTCTTCGGTTCCTTAAGGCTGTACTCAGTTTCTTAATTTGTCTGGATTGCCAGCAAACAGCTCTTGGATCAGGAAGAGGTCGATGCGGTGAAGCAGCAAGATAAAGATAAGGGGATAACTGTTAAGGATTTCAAGCTAATTAAGCTTCATATGTCCAATTGTACGATCTTGTTCCTTGTTCTTCAATGTACTCGGTTTTATTTGAAATTTAGGTCTGGCTTTTGCCAGATAAATTTCAATTTTGTTTTAGTCGTTGCACATCATTTTCGTACTGAAAGTGAAATTTAATTTCCCAATTGCTATTTCAATTAGCTTCGATGCAAGAGCGGAACTCAGAATAGGAGGATAATGTTACATGTAACATTGAATCAATTCATTGTATGCTTGAGGTTATAGACTCTTAACCTTCTTTCTCGAACTTTCAGAAAGAGTATGTCAGAATATGATCCTCGGCTTGTAGCTCCAACCTGCTTATACTCGGCTACAAAAGCAGAGGAGAGCACTCTGCAGGCCAGACTCCTAGTGTTTTACATCAAAAAATTATGTAAGAAATCGGATGGAACATCATTTATTTAACTTCCTTGTTTTTTGGATAGTTGTCTTCTATGTGGGGAAAAGGTGCTTTATCTAACCATATGTTTCTCCAGATTCTGATGAAAAGTACAGGTATGAAATCAAAGACATACTTGAAATGGAAATGAAGATCTTGGAAGCTCTAAACTATTACCTAGTTGTGTTCCATCCTTATCGCTCTTTATCGCCGTAAGTGGTTCATCTTGGTGTTATCTCATGGGTCATATTGTTTCAAATAGCTTAAATCCTGAAGTGAAGGTTCTCTTGTTTATATTTCATTACTTCAAAGGAAGTGGATTCTATCGTCCAATAAGAACGAAATTCGCTCTTGTGGGTCAAAGAGAAACCCCCACGATTCCCTGTGTTTCATTGTCATATAATCCAGTTTGTATAGTTGATAAGGTGGTTAACATGTAATCTGAAAGGCAACATTGAAGAAACTAAATGCATGAATAAATCATGATGCCAAATCTTTAGTGCTTTGCTACTATAAACATAGGATGGATTATCTTTCCTTTTGAAAATAAAAGAAACCAAACATTCTCATTGTGCTCTTGTGCCTTTACAGGTTATTGCAGGATGCTGTAATTAATGACACAAGTATGATTCAGTTATGCTGGTATGCTATCATTTTACGAAAGAAGCTTTAGCTTATTCTATGAAGAACTATTGCAAAAAAAAAATTATTTTTACACTTTGTGGTGATATTCTTTTTATGTAAATATAATGTTTTTTATTAGGGGAATTGTGAATGACACCTACAAGATGGACTTGATTCTTATGAATCCCCCGCACCTGATTGCTTCGGCTTCCATATACATTGGTAGTGTGCATAGGGAGAAAGACATAACTGCATGGTTTGAGGAGCTTCATGTTGATATGAACGTGGTGAGTTAGGTTCTGTTCTTTTTGACCGAATGGCTAGCGGAAGAATTGAACTAAACTGAACAAAACTTGACTGAAATGAACTGAAACTTATTGAATAAATACTAAACTGAACCGAAACTAATTGAATAAGTATTGAACTGAATCGTAGTGAACTTTGAATGAAATAAGTTGAAATGAACAGAGCCTTAATCTCTTTCTATTGCTTTGGCTTGTTATGATTACAGATCTGTGAAGTGCTATTGCTTTTGTTAGCTTATAGAATATGGAGATCTAAATTAGCGCCTTTACACATTCATCTAATTTGGGAGGTAAAGAACATTTCAGTGGAGATATTGGACTTCTATGACAGTCAGATTGATCACGGATGAGAAAATTAGCTCTGCTTTCAACAAGCTTGCAATGAGGAATTGAACCTTCTTTTCTCTGGTATGTACAATGGAATTTTATCTGGCGATATCTTTCACCCATAGCTTAAACTTGCTCTGAAAGATTTAGCAGAAATGAGTTAGGATGCTTTTGGTGGAGATGATGATTCAATATTTGCGATTTTCAGTCATATGTAACAATCAGAATGGTTGTGATTTCAGGAAAAAGAGAAAGCTGCTGCTGCTCTTGTTTCTCTCATTTATTTATAGTTTTAAACTAAGTTTATATGACATTAGATACAAGATTGTGCTGGATTTCTTGTATGTAGCTATTGCTTGTTCATTTATGTAGCATTGCTACCTTTTCACATTGTTTTGCAAATCAAGAAACATTGTTCACGCCAGTCCTGGGACATGTCAGCGGTATTGCTGATATGTCGGAATTTCAGAGGATCCCAACCCGCCGGAAATTGTGCTGCATAAACCTCTAGAGTCTAGAGTCTTGAGTAAGAAAGTGTAAGAACTTAAGGATAGATAATAAAAATTAGAGGGAGAAGCTAACTGAAACTCACTTGAGGAAATGGGTGAGGTGTAAAAATAATCCAAAATGAAGTTTGGATTCAGGTCTGTACCCACTAAGACCAAACAGCTAAATTATTTGCATCCAATACGTTCTACATAGATATGCATTACATACTCATTACTTATGAATTACATACATAATATGTCATATGCATTACACATCTTTTACATTTGCATTACATTTGCATTACATATACTTCCGAACTGGTTGAGAACTCATCTGATTATGCATTGATTGCAATACAGGTTCAATACATATCTATTACATATCACTTACAAAACTCCGAAAATGATTTAATACAAAAAATAATAAATATCTCATACACATCCCTTACATATGAGTTACAGAACCATTACAGAGCCTTACGTAGCCATTACATATTCAATACATATGCATTACATATCCCTTACATACTGTATAAGCATTTTATCAAACATCTTGTATGCATCCTTTTAAATTCATCATCTTCACCACCAATTTTGAAAGGAGAAGGTTGTTGGGGTCGAAATCATTGTTAGTCATTGTTAAGAAGGAGATTTTGAGAAAGTTATGGTTGTAGGCAAAGAAGAACAAAGAAAGAATGTGGAAGAAGAGGCAAAAAGAGAGAGAATCGCAGTGGAAGGAAGTATTTGGAGGTAGGGGTAAAAGGATCTGTTAATTCAGTTTTCGTCAGTGTTGTAAGTGATATGTAAAGTAAATGTATATTTTCGTTAGTGTTGTAACTGATATGTAACGCAAATGTAAGTAGAACGTAAAGAATGCAATATTAATTTAGAGACGACACAATGATAATAATATAGTTAGGTAACATTTATATAAATATTTTATAAAAAGTATACAACCTTGTAAATCTCCCTGAGGAAATTGTATCTTATTAGATATGTTTAAGAGATTATGGCTTAGAGCATCTCTAATAGTTTGTGGATTTTACTCTTATGTGTCATGTAGAATAGAAGTTTAAATTCATGAAATTTCAAAATAGATAAGACAGTGTAAAATGTATCCACAATAGTATGTCTATTTTAAATATCAAAATATATTTTTAAAATAAAATAATAGAAAAAAAGCTTAAATAATTTATTGAATAAACTTTAATCAATTTAATGTTATTATCTTAACTTCTATTTGATCTTCTAAATAGAATATCAAATAGACAATGTCTATGACACATCATAATAAAATGGTAGATAGAAGATCTATTGTGGAGTATTTTTTAAATTGATCTAATGCATTGGAACCCCCTGAGGTTAGCCCGATTTGCCTCTCGCCTCCTGAACTTTGAAGTGTGTCTCTCGCCCCCCTAAACTTGTAAAAACGAATCCTTCACCTCCTTCAACTTGTCAAAAACGTACCTCTCACCCCCTCACGAGAACTAAACTAATCTCACAATGGAGCGTGCGCGCGCCAAGTTAGACGGTTTGAAAAATCAAACCACTAATCTCTTGACACGTGGCTTGTCTATTACTCATTTTTCACTTTCCAGAAAAACCCAAAAATGTGCCCAAATTCTGTTGACCCTTTCCTCTCCCCACCGCCGTAGCCTCGGTCAAACAGTCCCACCGCTCCACCTGAAGCTGATGCGTAATCGCCCTTTCTCTTTGTTCATTTACATGGATCATCGCCGTTTCTTTCGGTTCTCCCCCATCCCTACCAGCTACAATCATTCTTCTCGGTCTCAATTTTCAAAATCATTCTTCTCGGCCTCAATTTCCAACGCCTAGAATTACCTTCATCGTCATCTTTTTTTCTGTTTGTCTTGTTCCACCTCTCCTTCTTCATTAGCATTTAGTTATCCGAGATCGTGACTCGATTTTGAAGCCTGTCGGAGATTTTCGTTTTGATCGTCGGCGTCTGTGTTTGTAGTTTGTGTTGATTCCTCTTCGATTTCGTCTTCTTCGTCTCTCAATTTGTTCTTCAGTGAGATTCATTGGGTTGATTTCTTTAGCTCTCCGTGTAACGCTAAGAACCCCTTCTCTCTTTGAATCAATTGAATTGCAAATTCCATAAAACTCAAGAGGCAATTTCAGGTTAGGGTTGGTTCTAATTAGAATTTCATTTTGTTAATCGAGTTAGTGAAATTAATGGGTTATGTTTTGAAATGGAAAAAATGTTATCAGATGAGAAGAAGAATGAAGATGAGGGATATTGCAAATTATGCGGCGTAGGAATTGTGGTGCATTTGTCGAGACTGTTACCGGCCAAAAGTTCATTTGGGTTTATGGACAGGGTATATGGATAGATGGGTAAATGGGTGGGTCTACTCTCTTGACTTGTCAAAGTTATGCCACATCACCGCCACATCAGCTTTAAGGGGTTAAGTGGTGCGGTTTTAATAAGTTCAGGGGGCGAGAGACACACTTCAAAGTTCAGGGAGACGAGGGGCAAATTAGACCAATCTCAGGGGAGTCCCGATGCATTAGGGCTTTTAAATTTAATGTCTATTTATACTAAGGTATCAAATAAAATTTGGAATTAAAGATCTATTGGAGATGCTCTTAGTTGTTTGGTTGTGTTTGCATGTTATGCCAAAAGCGTGGTTATAAAAAGTCATGGTAATGTAGGAAAGAGAAAAGATTTAAAGATTGTTGTGTTTTAAACTTTTAATATATATATATATATATATATATATATATATATATATATATGTTAATTCATTATAAGTTTTACAAAAAAAATGTTGTAATTAAAAAAATTATTAAGACTTCTCAAAATTCTTGTAATCAATTTCAATTATTATAAATGAATTTATCCTTGTTCCCTAATAATTAACGTATATATACATTAAAAGCAGCTATTTTATCCTAAAAATAGACATGCCTTGGTTTCTTTTCGAATAATAAATGAAAAAAAATGAAAATATTATACTTGTATTTTAGTTATGCTATTTTTCAAGTGATTTTGATGAAGATTGTGGCCACAACATTAAATTAGTGTAGTTATGGACATTTTTTTATTTTGATTTTAAGAGTATTGTAAGCGCAATTTTCAATTATGTCTAATTTTTATTTAAGGAGCTCACATATCTCATTTTGCGTAAGGCCCTTGAAATTAAAGGACCTGCTCGATAAATTCCCCGCTTTTTATTCAAGATTTATATAATTATTCAAAAAAATATATATAAATCTTCGTGAATAATTAGACAATTAATTATGTAAATCATGGTGTCGGGAGGAGTAATTTCACCTTGTAAATTACTCACAAATACCCAAACAATTACAACACCAGTCATACTCATACAAATTAAATTCTAATTGGTATATCATATCGCCAATAAATTAATATATAAACTGTATTTTTTAGTAAGAAAATCAATAAAAAAAAGTCTGATTACAACAAAAAAAAAAGTTAAGATATGAGGGAATATACATATGTATTATCTAAATTACAAGGACAAAAGTGCATCGCGATGTTTCTACAAAAAAAAAAACTTTTGGTTTTAGGTCTGAAAGCATAAAAAAAGCATTTGATATAATCCGCACCTTAATATCTAGACGAAAGGAACAAGAAAATATTGAGAGATTATATATACATAAGTTAACTAATTAGATCATAATATCACATTATCAATAACTAATTGTTTGCATTGATGGATGAGGATCTATTAACTATATATGATAAAACATAGCTAGTGCAACAAGCTAAGAGTGTAAAGAGACTTGGAATGGGGTTGACGGGTAATTAGTGGAAGTGAATGGACAAACTTGCAATTAGGGCAAGATGGTGAGGCTCTTGAGAGTATTACAAGAAGATGACAATTTAAACAAGCCAAAGCTATCATATTATTGCTACTGCTTTCTTTCTTCTCATTTGATTCTTCTTTAATCACTTGTTGTTGTTCTGAAATTGGCACTGAGATGTTGAGCTCAAGGTCCAGCTTTTGCTCTTTATTATTTGGCCACTTCCAACTCTTCCTTAACGTCTTTCGGTTCAGATAATACATTCTACCTGACTGCAAAACAAATACAAAATCATTACTCAATTAAAAATATTCTCGAATATCATAAATTTTTTTATTTATCTACGTATGTTTTAGGTTGTAAAAAATTATCTTTTCATATGTTTTTAATCAGTTATTAAGTCGTCGGAAAAAATAACTGATAAAAACTTTTGTAATCATCTAACTTAACTAATTAGCTAGGTGATTTATTTATATCATACTCTTATGTTCCAATAGAATAGTATCATAAATTTCAAGAAGAGACACAAGAAAAAACATACTTGAAGATCAAGGCATTGTTCCCAATCCAGTGGAAGAGGGTCTCCAACATGAAGATCAACACTCGTTTGAATCGATTGCTCACTCAAAAATTTCCTCTTTCTGCCCGAAAAGTTATTTTCTGATTCCGACGATGAACTATAGCTACTATTATTGTTACCAATACTTCCCCTTTGATCAACAACTCCATACTTTCTTCTTGGAGCCAAACACAGCTCTGTGATTTCCATGTTCTACACAACAACTTCACCTTATTTTCTCTAACGAAAATTCAGAATTGGTAACACAAAATTCAAAGAAAAAAGAAGCCAAAAGAAGAGGAAATAGTGAAGTGGGAATTGATGGAGGTGTTAAATAGGTTGGATGAGAGGGCATTAAAAAGAGGGCCAAAATCATTGAAGTAGGGAGCAGTAGAAGCTAATTTAATGCCATAAAATCCTTCATTTATACCTCTAACCTACACAACACACTTCTCACTTATTCCAACTCTCTCTTTTCCATGCATCACTATCTATCTTCTACAAACTCCTCCCTCATTAAATCCTTTTCCCGATTTTTATTATATGTTATATCGTTTTACTAAGTATGTTGTCTTCGAGTATTAAGAGCTCCTCTATCCACTAGATCGTTGACATGGTGATATAGAATTGGTGTGGGGCAAAGGTTTGAATAGTTTTCGATAGAAACATGACTTGATGAGACTAAACTTTAAATGTACTTACATCGGCTATGAAAACTTGACGTTAAGTTTTCAAATTCAATATCCTAATTTTTTATGATTCAATATACCAATTAGCCTTTGGTCAAGTGGTATATTCATATTGTTTGGATGGGGATGACCAAGGATCAAACCTTGGCTCCTTCAAAATCCTAATTCTTCAAAAAAAAAAAAATTAAGGTTCAATATAATTGTCGGATTCGGTCCGGGCTGAACTTGAGTATTTATATAGATAATAAGTCTAACCCATAATTTTTTTAAACTTAGACAATGCTTTGTAAAAAAATATGTGCTCAAGTTTAGCCAATCATCCGGAGATATTACCACCTCCATATTTTTATTCTCTTACACCTTGAAATAGGTCCTAAGTCCTAACAGAGAAATTCTATCCCACGTTCTTCTCGGTTTATCCTTGAAAATGAGAGCTCAAATCATCAAATAATTTTAGGATCTATTATGAGTTTTCTTTGAGTAAGTGTTTTACCTTCAAATCTTTAGTTTTTACTCCATTTTGAGTGCATGTTTATTTTTGAAAGGATATGTTTGTCTGATCTCTATTGACTTTGTTGCTTCTTCCTCTTCATGGCTTTGATACCATGAACAAAAGTAAAATCGCGGTTTGAAATAAATTAACTACACAATGATTTGTCATTCAATAGAAAATTATTATTACAAGCTTATCTATACTGTTGAATTTTAAGAGTTTGGTTTGAAAGATTGAAAATGAAATTGATATAGTTGCTGAAAAATTCAACTTAAAAAAATAGTTGAGATTGAAACTTGTGTATTATTATTGATATCAAACCATATAATCATAGACAAAGTAGATATATCAAATCTCACCACGTAAGAATGGTTATTAACTCAAATAAATCTGACCTACCAATTCAAAATTGAACTAGTCTTACTTATTCAAAATAACAACAAATCTCATCTTGATGACATATTCCAACATATACCACTTTTCAATGCAAAACTTTGGATCACTTACATTTGAAGGTCATGTGTTCTATCCACACTCACTGCACCAATGATAACTTGGTCATCAAAAAATGGGTTCAAGTATCGAAGTTGTTGTTTCGGCTGGTCTCCGAGCTTCAAGGTTAGGACCTGCAAAACAAACAAAAAACTCTTCAACGCTCAAGTCAGTAAGAGATTGAGGTAGAGAAAAATATATTTAATTGAATATGACAATCTTTTAGATTGAGAATAAGCGTTTATATAGGTTAAAAGCAATCCTAATTAGGCTATAATTAGTATTCCTGTTTAGAGATAAATAGGATATATTATGGAAAAAAATCATCTGTCACCATTTCCTTATTTCCTTCCATGTCCCTCACTTATATTTTGACACATGGTCCATGTTCACACACTCTTTCTTGTTTGTTATTTTTTCTTAGGTTAAATGCATAAATACCTTCCCTCCAGTTGGCAATTTTCGTCCATTACACCCTCCAAATTTAAAAATGTCCTATTACCCCCCCCCC
>CAOJBJ010467878.1:0-14329 GCA_948291685.1 Euphorbia celastroides | reverse complement strand
CTTGAACATGAGTTATGGTGCCTATGGTGTTTCACGGTTCTCTACTCCGTAGCGGTTCAAGTTCCACTATTGTCTTTGTACTACTACATTACCAACCTTGATCATGTGAGTTCATTGTTATTCACTTTTCTTGATTGGTTTGCACCAATCCCTTGGTGGCAAAAGGAGTTACAAAGGCAAATTCAATCTGAAGGCTTATGGGATCCAAAGACAGGCCAATTCAAACAAAATTCGATGGTTGGAGTGTTCATTTTGCACAGGCCATATTTCCAAAGGGATCAGAAAAGTTTCTCGACACAACCACTTGTCTACCACTAGAAGAATTTTCCTTGTCCGATTCTTTTTGAAAAGGAGAAGGAAGAGCTTCGTAGTTTTCTGCACTCTATCAATGGTTATGCAAATACTTGCACATGGATTTACTCCACATCTCTTTACCCTGTGGTCCCAGACACACCAATGGAACACAAATGTTATATGCTCAATGGTCCCACAACACATGCAAGCACATCATCTCAACCTAATCCTACTCTCATGGATGTCCAAGATTCTCAAGAAGAAGATTGGGAAGCAATAATGGAGTCATCTGTTCCAGCCTACCTAGAACCAGAAGACCTAATTAATGATCCATTAGTGTTTGCTAAACCAAGATCACCCCAAGGATCATGGGACTTTGATGAACCACCATTTTCGGATCTAGGATTGGACACTCTCTCGATGCAAAACATGTCACCGGATCAGAATTCGAGATAAAGCTATAAGAGTCCACCATCACATGTTGTCTGCCAAGATGTCTGCCATTATGTATAATTATTAAAGTTTGCTTTTAGTGTGTGGATATAATATAAATAAATTGACCCTGCGTGGTCCCTAGGTTATCCAAAGGGAATCTTATCCCTTATCGGAAATCTTATCTTATCTTGTAAGATAGTGTGTAAGTGTGTTCGGGAAGCTTCTCCTTAGTCTATAAAAGGAGACTTACCCTCTATTGTAAGATCATCGGAAAATCAATAAAAAATACTAGTGTGTTTTGTAAATCATGAGCTTCTAAATTTCCTTCTTTCTCTCTTGTTCACATCTTAGCAATCTCAATATTTGGTTGTTTGTTATTTCTATATGGAAACATCTTGTTGATTGAGCAACACGTTCACCACTTTGCACTTTTTTCCGCCATCACTAGGCTTTGTTATGTGCGTTTCGGTGTGAGCTCAGTCTTCGTGGTGTTTTCATGCATTAGACCACTCATGCAAGGTGAAGGGCAAAGTATGAATTTTGTTTTTTTTTTATAAAAAACAAAGTCACCATAAATTCACCTTCAAATATGATATGTTTTGTATTCAACTCATTTATGTTTTATTGAATTCATTCATAAAATTGCAGGGTTTGTGAATATGAAAAATGGGATTCTCGAGCTAAGATAAAGAGTAGTGTTGGCTTAGCTAACAGATGGTCTACCCATCGGAAAACCTTATAGAACCATTACAGTTTAACATATTCACAAATTAGAATATTCGTTATAGCACCCTTATACTTTTTTATATTGTGGATTCATATTTTGAAAATGGGGTTCACCGTAGGCATTGTGCAAAAAATGATTATGGGCAGCATAGTACACAATTATTTGGGTGCAAATGCACATTAATTAAAGCAAAAAGAGCAAAAAAAAGAGTACGAAGTGTGGGCAACAAATAGCCAAAGCATATTGAAATAGTACTAACCATGACTACACAAAGAATATGGCATTGGAATAAACATCCACTCATAATAATTCCGTAATATATAAATACACTAATGATTTTTTGAAATTATTTATGATCAGAGTAACATAAATTCAAAAGGACGACTCTTAATTACTCTTTAAATTCTTGCAATCTATTCCTATACGGATCAATATGTTGCTTTCATCATGTTGTTTTGAAACTTTATGTTTGGGCATAAAATATTTAAAATTTAATCACATGCATGAGTTAACAGACGGTTTAAACCACATAATTTGTTTTACATTTACCTCAAACATATGAAGTAACTAAACATGTTTAGTTGTGACGAATGTATTAATGCAGTGGTTAAGACTGAACTTGTTAACTCTAAAAATATTTGATTTGAGCAAAATCGAAATTGAGATAAAGTTTTTTCTTAATTAGTGTGCAAGACAAGCACCGTTGCCCATTGTTTTTAGAAACAATACTAGGCGTTTAACTGGTACCCATATGATCCATCCACACTGGACATGTTTGTGTGTCGGAATATCTCTTAAACTTGACCAAAGCCTGCTCAAATGGGTTAGGTTTGGATGCTCATTTTGTTATAAAGCCATACCTTAAGTCCTTTATGCCAAACTTAGTTTCATATAATAACCGAAGCCCCATTCGAGCCCAATCTGACAAAAAAAAAAAATTGGTTTTAAGATGAATTTTAGACATATTGGTACAAATTTTGTAGCTTTTGTCATTTGAAAAATGCAATAAATAATTCTCTATGGAGTTATGAGTCGGACTTAAAAATTATTCAGTAAGTTCTTGAAACGTGTGTTGAGCTGGGCTTAAATTCATATCTTTAGTAAAAAAACCTGCCAAATTTGACTCAAATTTAGTACAACTCGTCTGATCAACAGGTCTAATCCATACCGCATGTAACAAAATTCGGGTTGGGCATGAATTTCTCATGTGAAACCCATTTGAGCCTGTGCTCATTAGAGTCCAAAGTTTACTAATTTGGGCTTGAGATTCGTGTAAATTCCTAAAAGGAACCACTGCTAGTGTTGACCTTTTTTTTTAAAATTCAGGATTTTTGAAGTGCATGCTATTTTTCTTTTTTGCCTTTTGAACTTCTTTATTTGATTTGTCTTGTTTAATCCAATAACAATCGATTTCGGCCTCTGTATTCTAAACAAATGGTTTCTAAGTTCGGCACCAATTTTTAAACTAAACTGTCATGTTGTCAAGCATTTACTTTCTAATATATTACCAGCCAATAAGTATGGGTAAGTTTAGTAGTATCACATAACTCATTTAAATTGCACACATTTAAGCATAATACTATATTAAACATGGCATAAATGCAACAATTCAGGAAACCAGTGATGTCTTGTTACAATATTTCCCAAACGGGAAACTCTTATTTGAAAGCAAAACCCCTATGGCTTATAGACTCCACGTAGGATAATGTTTTTATTTCATAACTTCATTCCGAGCTTCTTTTTCCATCTTATGGCACCGTGTAACCTGTAAATATCCAAACCAACAAAATATTAAATCACATATATTTTCATGTAAATTTTTCAATTTGTATACGCTCCAGAAATATTTTAAAAGCTCAAAAAAGTTTTGCAACAAAAAAACCGAAAGAAATCAGAAGCGAACTTACTTCCACACTTCTTTCCAATGGGTCTCCTTTTAATGTTGCACCTCTTTGGTATAGTGATAGCAATACCGGGCTTAATTCCGGCTTTTTTAGCAAAAGGAGACAACAAAACTGCACATAAGCATTTCGGGGCGGTGTTAATCAATGCACCAACTCTAGCACAACAAGTAGGAGGCACCTTGGCCTTGGCATTTCCTGCAGCAGTTAAGCAAGGGCTTAGGCTCGTTGCAGCTGAATTGATCGGTGTCTTTCCACATTCTCCCGCACCATAAACATTAGCCACCAAATTATTCGAAGCTACTAAAAATAAAAGAAAGGCAACAAGGCAAACTCTCATGTTAGGAAACATTGTTGGTTGTTTTTTGGATGTACTAGACACTAGTTGAGTGATCACTTGTGTTACAATTGTTTGTGTTTATATACATGATTTAGTAATGATTATTGGATGGGAAAAAATGAGTATTTGCGAGAAAATTTTGTTAGTGGGTTGGTTGAGGGTTAAACGTGGAAGAAAATTGCGGTTCGTGCAAATAAAATACTCAGGTTGCAATCATTAGTGGAGTTCTTTAGTTACTTGGATGCTAATGGCAGCACATATTTTGATTCTTTAAAAAATTTACGGTTATTTAAAAAATTTAAAGTTAGTGTGAACATAAGAAGTTTGTTATTGAATGCTTAGAACTTTGGAGACGCTCATGATTGAACTTCAATTTTCTTTTTAATATTACTTTTAAGCATGAAAAAATTGCGTGAGCTATATGTAATAAAGAACGATCAAGGATGAAAATAGGATTTAAATTCAGAAAAATTACAATGTTTTAGATTCGGGGTAATTGAATATCTAATGTATGAAATGCATGGATTGATTTAGATCGGGTCTATAAATTAGAATCGGGTCCAGACTGGTAAATGTTTTTTCCAAAAAATAGAGTGAAATGTATTTTGGGAAATAGTTGAAGATCTAGTAATTAAATGATATGTATGTGATAACTTTTTACCCAAAAGGGGAAAGTTCTTGAGTGCACCGGCCGGTTTCAGTGGTTCTTCGCCCTGCAACCTGTCAAAAAAGGAAAGGAACGACAGATCGGGGTCCGCCGGGGGACGTTCCGATGCCTAAGTTAGTTAAAAGGGGAAAATCCAAGATAAATTGACAGAGTTTTAGGGAGAGAATGTAACATACCGCAATTGGTTGATTTTGGGGGTTTATATAGTGGTTCCAAGTAGTTGGGTTGCATTAGTGAATATTTGGCCTTCTCGAGGGTAAATCAGTCTTTGGGCAATGAGACTCCTTGGGAAGAGCTTTGGTCAATGCGAGACTGATTCTGTGCCGTTTCATGCTTAGTTTTGATGAGGTAATGTGGATTAGGTTTCTAGTATACTTGATTTGATGATTTAATCTTGGATTTCTTTGGGTAATGCGAGTGTTTGTCTTGTTCTTCAGAGACCTCGGGGCGGTCTCCTTGGAGTGTGCTTGGGCCGGTCACCTGTCTCTTGCCCCGACGTTATCGTATTCTTATGAGACAGGGTCGTTGGTTGGTTAGATCATGTCTGTCCCCGAGCCGGTTTTCTCTTCTTCTGCCATCGTCTCGTATATTGTCTCGAGGTTTACTTAACGCGGCTGCCTGCTAGTTCGAATCTCCTTGTCCGGCTGGGCTATGTCTTCCTCCAGCCGGTCTTTTGCTGTGACTAAACTGTTTCTTGAGCTGGCCTTGTCTTCGTAATCGACTTCTCGAGAACTTCCTCATGGTCTGCTATTCTGACCTTCCCTCGGAGCGGTCTTAATCGTTTGGATGGAGGACAGTCTTCCTCGAGCCGATCTCTTGCTAATGGATATTATCAGTATGAGTTTGTAGTTCTTATACTATAAAGTTCATTAAGAACATCAATTTAGTTTTGGAAAAAGTTATTCGCAGCATACTAGCGAGTTTCAGAATTTGGGATAATATAAATAACCATAAACAAAAACTAGTAAAACCATTATTCAACATGTATTAAAAATAAAACAGACTTCTTCATAACAATAGTGCGAATTAGTTGCGAACCCGAATTCTTTGAATTAAGATTTGCATTCTAGTTTTTCCCATACAATAGAAGCTAAATCTAACTAGTAATATCAGGTAATTCTCACCATCAGGATTTCTTGTCTACAAACAAAACCTCAACTTAAAAAGGACAGAAACTTTCCAAAATTGGTATCTCACATTGCTTAACCTTCGGGCTGCATTTGTTTCCTCAAGTCTTTTAAAGGGCCATAGCCTTTCTCTTCAACCTTCTCTTCATTACAGCTGCAAGTGCTCAAGTTCAAATTAGTGCCACACTTCAAGCACAACCCTTCACAACTCGGACTACAAGTTGCATTGAGAGTAATTTCCACGTGTATCAAGTCTCTTATGTTTTTGGAAATGTCAATTTCCTTTTCTTCGGGTGGAAAATGCAACCTATCGTCCCAATCTACTAATGCATCCTCTTCATCCTCGTCTTCTTCACCATATCCAGGAGATTTTTCTTCACCAAAGATCGATCCTATGTTGATAATATCGGGTTCTGGAATTGGCTCCTCACATAGTAACATACTAAGTTGGAGTATACACTCTCTGCAGTTGGCTCACCACACCTTTAACACCAAAATAACTTCTTTGTTGAATAGAAATACAAGTATGATGTAGCATTTAAAATCAAAGTCTTTTTTAGTTCTAATCACTAATCAGCAATTTCTATAGTCTAGCAGTAGCAAAAGAGCATCACTTTCTTCAAAAAAATATGTCCCAAAGTAAATTAGGAGACTGAAAACACTCCTCACAACCAGATTAAGGGCATGTTTTCGAGCGCCTTTTCAACTGTTGTCCCAAAAAAGAAACCTTTCACAAACTTTTCCTAACAAAAAATAGATTTTGGCCTTAGACAGCACATTCTGCCCCTTCATATTGATTAATTAGGAACGGTTTGATATTTCTTTTCTAAAAGGATAACCTTAAAATGGAGCTTTTTAGGACCCAAACTGGCCCTAAAGGATTGCAGGTTTATCCAACAATCAGCTGCAGAGTTCGCAGATCAACAGAAAACATTTAAATAAACATTGCCAACAGAGTTGCTAATCTTCAGCAATTTGGAAAAAATAAGAGGAATCAGCAGGACTCAAAATAAACATTGCCAACAGAGTTGCTAATCTTCAGCAAGAGTTCGCAGATCATCTTATATGTTAATAAAGCGCATGACAAATCAAAACTAGGGGCCAGTTGGGATTGCTTTCCTTGTCCATTTTGAAGCTTTCCATATAAGCAGCAGATTATAGTTTTGAAAAAGCAGTTTTGCAGATCTCAATTTATTAGTATGAATGACCGAAATGTGTTACCCAAAGCCAAAATTTGATGTTATATGAAAAGTTTGTGAGACTAAATTTTAGGGACAACAGGTCTGACAGCAATCCCAAACAGACACAAGATATCAAGCAATTGTAGCATCACGTTCAACACCTCAGATACTGGAAAAACAAAAGTTAACAACAGTAGAGTTAAAGAGTTAAATACCGATTGCAAGCAAGAGTGATGACAGTCTTGATGATACCATCAAGCCTGATCTTTTTCTTCTTCCTCGTCACATCAATAGAAATCTGAACTGGAGTTCCAAGGGGGTAATCCTTCACAGCTTTTGTGACACGTAATCCCATCACAGAAGCCCTTGATTTCGAAACCTCAGTGGAAAGGTTTTGCATCCCGAGCCTCTCCAAGGTTGTGCAGTACTCTAAATGTGAAATCGAAGGGTTCCTCTTGTAAGTAATTGCACCTTCCCATGGTGAATCCAAGTCTTCAGGGTCTTCTTGATCATCCCAATCCAAAGATATATCAGAAAACTTCACTCCATCAGAACCCGTGTAACTTTTTGCAGTGAACTTGAGATTTCTAAGTGAACCGACTCTGTTTGTTTTACATAAGCTTACTACATTGTTTTCTAACCATTTGTGGTCAACAATGGCAAAGGTGGATTTGATGGAGAAGTTCTCTGATGAGTCAAGTTATGAACTTTTGGTTGGTTTACAAGTGATGATGGACCTATTGAGGGTGTAAATACTAGAAAAGACATTTGTATTGCCTTAAACCAGTTCCGAGGCCTCGATTACAAAAAGTACTTTTGATAAGGAAATTAACAGGATTTTCTGAATGTATTTAGGCGTTTAAAGAAATGTTGAAGCACAATTGTAATGAAGCTTCAAGGAGTCGATTTTCGCCGCCTAACCTGTGACAACCGAACAGTTCTTTGAGATTTATAGATAAGCAATTTTTCACCCAATAACAGCAAACTTCAAGTAGCTGGCCGGACCAAGAACCTACTAATTATAAAAGCTACTAATTTCTTCGCTTTCGAAGAACAATCAAAGCAAATATTTCTTAATCAAGTTCCAAGCAATTGTCTAAATTCCAGGCGGCCTTATAGTTAAGCTTCGATAATTTAACAATTGAGAAGCTAAAACCTCCAAAAGAGGAGCGAAATTTCAAAATTGACCGGAAAATAACACAAAAGAGAATTTTTTTACCTGATTTGGCTATGGAAAGTTGGAAACTGAGACTAGAATATCGACGGGAGTGCAAGAGCTAATGGGCAATCTCTCCAATGGAGTTGCCTAATCTATATGATACCCATATTGATTTTACAATTTTAACCTTCAACTGGATAAACGACGCCGTATAGCCCTCGGATAATCCTGTTTCTCCCTCGTCCGTTATTTTCCCCAGCCGCACCTCCTCGGCTATATTTTCGGCTTCATCGTTTTCAGTTTTCCTTTATTCGTCGGTTCAGTGGAGAAGTCTTTTTGAATTCTAATTAGTTTTCTGTTTAGTTCCTTATTAGTTGGCTGAGTTCGAGTTCGAATCGGTTCTTCGTTTCTACTCTGCAGGTGAGTTTGTGGAATTGATTCATCTCGCTTCTACTTGGTTGCATTTGTTTGATTCTTTCGATTTCAAAACAAAATTTGAAAATGACTGATGATAGAGCTTGTTGATTTTGACTCGCTGACTTCTCAGAATCCGCACCATTGCTACCGAAGTGACATGCTCAAGCTCTTCTCTCTTTCTTCCCGCCTGCCAGTTTCCTTAACCAGGTACTGTATCCTCATTTTGGAACTAACATTTTACTTTTCGTAATTCTTCTCAGCTGTTTGTTTTTTGCATTTTAGCTTTGAACCTACCAGGAGAGAAATCATGTTCACTTCAGTTAGTGCCTGTTTGGACTGCTTTTCCAAGCTGCTTTTCCGGAAAGCTCCATCTTTCCCTAAAAGCTGTTTTGACCATTCTCAACTTTTTATATAAAGATTAAAATGCACTATTAAAATAAATAAAAAAAAGTTTTGATGTTATATGAAAAGTTTTTGATACCAACTTTTAGGGACAACAGCTTTGACAACAATACCAAACAGATTCTTAATCTAATTCTTTTTAATGGTAGATTTGCCATAATACTATGAAGGAATAACGCATGAAAACCATTCTTAACTTGGTCTGAGTTGTCGTTGATTTGATTAGTTTAATCATATCCCTGTTGAATTGTCATATGTACAGTATGAACACATGAATGTTAGGACCAAAACTCAATTACAAATATACTATTTTGTAGATTTTTTCGAAGAAATTTTGGCAATCATATTAATTAATCAAGAAGGCGATTGTCACCACTTTTTTCCTTTGTGATTTGGTTATTTTCATATTCAGGATATATTGTTCGAGAAAAATGGACACGGTACCATCAACAATTTGCCCAAAATTTGTTTCCGTTGAAGGGGATGATATTCATTCAAGAAGTAAACCTGATGGTATGTTTTTGTCTCTTTTCACTTAAATATGGTTACTAGTTCTGTATATGCTTCTAATTGATCCCCACTACTTTAGTTGCTTGTTACTCACTTCCTTGAATCCATATTGGTTCCAACTAGAATTTGATTTTTCTTCGCCACTTAACTTCTTATGTCTGGGGTTTGGTCTTTATTATAGCTTATTCGCATTGTATTTGGCATACAGAATTAGCGTATCAGCATCTAATGATTCTGCAAATAGGTAGTTTAATGGCACAAAATAATCGATAAGTTTAGTGTGGCCTAGACCATGATGATCAAGCCACGTCTACCCAATTGTTGGCATGGTCTGAGCATAACTCTCTTGGATGAGATGATTTTTGCAAGTAAGAGGATTATAAGAACTTCTTGTATATCACTGAATGGGTTAAGCTAACTAGTGTTGCAGAAAGCCTTGCGTTTTGGAGGGTAAGATCAAATTGCATATCTTTCTTATACCGCTGTACTAGGGATTAGATTGGCTGACAAAATAGCAAGAGCTACCCTTTGATAAGAAAAGTTGCAATACTGAAAATAAACTGCAGTAAGAGTAGAATAAGTTAACCAAATTATGATTTAACTTCTACTATCTTGCATATCTAACATAATTTTAGTTATGTGCTCCAATTTAAGCGTTTATATCCTTTTCATATGCAGAATTTCGCTTCAGCCTCGTCTCTTATAACATTTTGGCTCAGGTATGAAAAGTTCACTTGCTCTTTTCTTAGGTGCCAAATGTTTGTTTGCATTATGAATGACCTTCTAGTTTACTTCTTGGTTTATCTTTATTTAGATGGTTTTAGAAACTTATCTTAGAACCATTGATGAGTTATAGTGACCCAGGCCAGAAGTGACTTATGGTTATGAAACTGTGAAGGGATGGATTATCGCTTTTATTTCACATTAAAATTGTAAGAGTTGTACGCAGTTGTATAGGGGCATAGCAAATGAACCTTTCTATATTCAATCATGTCTATGGTCATTAAAGCCAACGGTGAAATGGGAAACAAACTAAAAGGAACGATCTGAAGTCCACTTAAAATGTAGTTGTTTTTGGTTTACTTATGTTAAGTCTAGTCCTACTTTTTTTCCAAATTTCACTGCTTTGCTAATAGAACGAAAAATGAAATAGATCTTTTTAATTTTTTTCTCCATGCATTTGCACCAATGAATGATTGTTGCAGTTTCTGATAATTTGAAATTACTCGGATGTGTAGGCTTTTGTGAAGAGTTCTTTCTTCCCACATTCCCCATCTCCTTGTCTCAAGTAAATTTTCTAACTATATGTGCTCCTTTAGTTAACCATTTCAATCGTTTGGATCTATCTAATTGGCCTTCAGGCTTGTTTGATAGTATCTTTGAAGGAGATAAACTACCAACTTATATATAGTTGTTGCAAAAGTCAATAAAGAACGGGAATTAGAGAGAATTCAGACAAGGCTTTGAGTCGGAAACTACCTGATATTTCTACTTCTGCAAAACATATTATATATGCACCTTAGTGAACTCGTCCATTGTGGAATTATATTTGTAATAAATACTAGTTGTGATTGCATTTTCCTGGCCAGAAAACATATTACGGAAAGAAAGTGTGCCATATTTTTCTTTTGTTTAGTCTTTTAAAAATTCAGGTGACTTTGGTTTGCTAGTTCTACTACAAAAATCAAGATGCTTTATTTACTATGTATCTGGGTGGTCTGATTCTCATTTTCCAAAATTTGATGTATTAATTATATTTAACTGAATCATTCCCCATGTCCATAGTTCTAGGGAAATTATCCACTCCCTCCCTTTTAAATAAGTGTCACTTTGACAAGTTTTCTAATACCAAGATTGCATTAAATGAAGTACTGAAAATGATCGAACCATTCATATTTTTCCACATTTTTCAATGAAAGAGTAAATAAGGGCAAAAAGGGAAAAAATAAATCTAAATGCATTGTAATTCTCAAAGTGACACTTATTAAAAAAAGATTCTTTTCATTCACTAGTGACACTTATTTGTAAAGGGAGGTAGTATTAGTCAATATCACAAATAGATAAGTTCTTTAGTTGTGAACTTTATAGATAAGATTGATGCATTTTTTCTCTTCTTTTTTCACTATCGACTAATTGAATGAGTTTCTCTTTCTCATCATTGTTACAGGTGGAAGGCTCGTTCAAAAGCAGTTTTAATGGTTCTGAAGAACCTTGGAACTGACTTTCTTTGCCTACAGGTATATTTTCTTTTATGGCTTGCATTAATAGAATAAGTATAATCAACACATCAGTTTTTTTTTAAGCAAGGCTTTTAAGGTGGCCTTATGATATTGTTTGTCCTGAGCTGGATTTGAAACTATCTATTATATTTTAATTTGGAAAAGAAAATTATCAATTTGCTGCATGAACTCAATAAGTACTGTGCTTATCCAACAACAAAGGACTCTGTAGTAATAGGGCTTTGAAGATTCAAATACTTTTTTTTAAGTTAATGTAATTGACTATGCTCAATTTATTGTACTAGATACAATTAGAATTATATCTTTCGCATAACATGAACTTGGTGATAAAACTGAAATCATGTATTTGATTTTTATTTCATACATATGTTGATTGGATGCGTTATTTCATTAACTTTTTCATTTCTTCATTTGCTTTTTTCAAAATTGTACCAGTCAGTACCATGTATGTTTTTAACTGACAAGTTGAAGAAGTTAATTTCGAAGTCATTACATTTGTATTCTGTATTCACACAAGGAAGAAAGCATATGTACTGCATTTTGGCTTCATAATTTATTGGTTTTATGGTGTTAATTTTTATGTAATATTTTTTGCGAGAAAATCTCCAATTTAGTTAAGATATGCTAAGTACAGGATATGCATCATCACTATGGAAAAGTAGTTCATTGAACAAAATCAATGTGAATGCCACTTCAGCATGAAAAGTATATTAATGCCTTTCAGATTTTCAGACTGTTACCTCAGCTGTTAGATTAGAGTTGACACCATTTTGAATATTTGAGAATTAAATTGACATATTTTCTTTTTCCCTGCAAAAACCAGAGTATGCAGGCCATACAAGATAATTATACCTTTCTATGCTTTTTAGTTTGTAATATATCCATTGAATTTGTTATTCCATATACCCGTTGAATAGATATAAAAACTTGAAAAACCTGATCAGGAGCTGGATGAGTATGATAGCTTTTACAAGCAGAATATTGAGAGCCATGGCTATTCCAGTATTTATATGCAGAGAACCGGGCAAAAGCGTGATGGTTGTGGGATTTTTTACAACACCAAACGGTATGCTGCTCCTTCTTCTCTTACTAATTTTTTAATTTCTGTGAATGATACACACAAGATTCTATAGGAACCACTCAAGTAGCAGAAGACTGGTAATTTGGCTCATGAAAGCTTTAGGGACTACTTTTAAAAGAATAAAGCTTTAATACTCTTGGCTGTCTTGCTCAGTTTACCCTTTTGTTAAACCATGGTTCCAGTGCAGATTTAGTGTTAGAAGACCGAATTGAGTATAATGATCTTGTGGATTCTGTTAAGGATGAATCTTACATATCTGGCGATAAACCGGTTGATACAAGTGCCTCTAGCACTGAGGTTAAAAAGGATGAACCTAAAAATGGTAATTTTCACAATATTGCCCTTTTACCTGTTATTTCTCTTATTGTATAATAATTATTTAGTCTTTGCCACTTTTTTGATTCATTTTAAGGTACCACATCAAAATCTACACGCGATGACCAAGGAGATCTCAACGATCCTCGAGTGAGATTGAAACGAGATTGTGTTGGAATCATGGGAGCATTCAAACTCAAGGATTTTGATCAAAATTTTGTCATTGTTGCAAATACGCACCTCTACTGGTATAAAATTTCACATTACTTCCATATATGCAGACAGCATATTTTCTTGGAGTTTATTTGGATCAAATTCCTTTCAGGGATCCAGAACTGGCTGATGTCAAGCTTGCCCAAGCTAAATATCTTCTTTCCCGATTATCCAAATTCAAGCGCTTAGTTTACGAGAAATTTGATTGTGCACCATCAGTTATTCTAGCTGGTGACTACAATTCAACTCCAGGCGACAAGGTATGGCTGTAGCTCCACTTTTATTAAACCAAAACAAAATGGATTCAAATCTCAGGATCTTTTATTTTTCCATATTGGGTTTTGTTCAGGTTTACCAGTACCTAGTTTCGGGCAATGCATCGTTTGGTTCAGGAGAATGTGTGGAAGAAATTCCAATGCCATTATGCAGTGTTTATGCTCATAAAAGAGGGGCCGAACCGACATTCACAAATTGCACTCCTACTTTCACTGATACACTTGATTATATATTCTTTTCTCCTGATGACAAAATCAAACCCGTAAGTCTCCTTGAACTTCCCGACCCGAATTCGCCTGATGTTGTTGGCGGGTTACCAAATTACTACCACCCCAGTGATCATCTACCGATTGGTGCTGAATTTGAAATTTCCAAGGAGTAGTCTACCGTTTAGTTTTGAACTATTCACTTGTTTTGCTCATTGATTTCAATCATTTTATCCATTATCTTTTCATTCTTTTGGCCGGACTTATAAAAGTGTACAACTTTTCTTTTTCTTACGAAGAACGGATGGTTGGATTTTCCGGTTGTGGACTAGGTGAAGTTTCTTATCATTTATTGTTAGATGGGACACGCTTATTGAAAGTATGTTTGACTGATAACTACGAATTTTATGGTGTTGTGCTGAACTCTGGCCGTTCTTTAAGCAGTACCAAAAAAATAGAAATTTTGAAATCGTATTGGCTTGTAAAAATGAATTTAATCCGGGGATAAGAATCTGATGATATTATTTTATTAAACGTCTTCATCATTAAGCAAAGAATAGTAAAATGGATTTAAAATTCAATCTAAGCCCAAAAACTTATTTCAAATAATCTCGATGATTGAGCTAGGATTCCACATTTTTTAAATATAACAAGTAACGGAAATTTTGTTCATATAATCAATGACAAGAAAATCGAAGTTAAATAGCTTCTTCAGGATATTCATTACTGTCAACTATAAATTTTAAATTTTACGTTTTAGGTAGAACTCTTTACATATTACTTCATTTGGGAGATAGAGATATAAAAATGGCTTAATGAATCGGGATCCCTTGAAGTT
>CAOJBJ010467540.1:0-12636 GCA_948291685.1 Euphorbia celastroides | reverse complement strand
TCGATATCGAAAGGTTTCAGCTGCAAAAGGGCTTGTGTGTCTCTAACACGCTGGCGAGCTTCCGTGTAGGAAGAGGAGACATTGCCAAAAACATCTCTGTTGAATACCCGCAGGCTGCGACGCAAGGCAAAAAGATTATTTACAAGTGACGTGTCGCGGCTATGGGAGCTCCAACTAGAGGCGACCAGCTCTTTGTAGGATTGGTGGCCTGTCCACATGTTGAAAAATCGGAATGGCCGAACACCCTGCTCTTCTGGGCATATGCTTTTGACAAGCATGAAACAGTGATCAGAGATCTCATCGGAGTGGTAAGATGTGCAGCAAGAATCAAAAGCATCCCCCCAAGCCTCATTTGAAAACACCCAATCAAGTTTGGAATAAAATCTAGCTCCCCCCATTTGTCTGTTGCACCAAGAGAACTTTGGCCCCATGCATTTGACTTCTTCCATTGAGGCATTCTGAAGCCAACTCAAGCCGTCTTCTAAGTCCGAGGAGTGAACAGGCTGACCCCCTAATTTATCATTGACAGAGAACATTGTGTTAAAATCCCCGCAAACCAGCCATAAAATTAAGATATTGTTTAACAACATTACACCACTTTTCACTTGAATGAGCTCTTATTAGTATTGATAGTCAAATAGAAATAAATATTGAAATTGAAATTAGACTAGGTTGCAAACGGGGCTTATCGGGTTGGGTAATGTATTTCTCATCCCCATATCCATTAAGGTTTCGGGGCAAAAAATTTTCCCATCCTCATCCCCATTCCCATTAAGGATTCGGGTAAAATATTTTCCCCATTCCCAATCGAGGATTCCCATTAAGATAAATTTATTTTTAAAATTACATACAATAAAAGTCACAAAAACACATAAAAAACTTGGTACAATATTAAACTTTCTAATATTCCAATATCAAATTAATTTAAAGTCTTAACAAACACATGAATTAACACATTTAATACCATATCTACTTTCAAGAAGTTAATAATTGAAGAAATATACAAGAGATGCCTACTTTTAATTAATTGATATATGTGATATATTATAATGAACTATAAACAAAACTACAAAATATAAGGTTTAATATATAAATATATATACTTAATAATTTATAATAATATTAAAAGTTTTGAGAATATTACGGGTATTCCTCAATAGGGGTTATCGGGTCGGGTTCGGGGAATTTTAGGGCGGGTAATGCATTTTCCATCCCCATTCCCATTAACAATTCGGGGATAAGAAATTCTCCATCCCCATACCCATACCCATTCTTATCGTCCATTAGATTCGAAGAATTCCCATCCCGTTTGCAACCCTATCTAAAGGCCAAATATTGCCTGGATGAATAAAACGGGGGAGCATTCAAGATTGTTCCATCTTTGACGAAAATGGTTTTAATGTGTCACTAATATCAATTATTGTTATTAATTAGGCTATATTCTCTTCAACTTTTAAAACCTGAATTGAACTAAATTGAACTGAACTTAATTTAATTTATTTACATTACTTTTTCAATTAAAATTAATGGACGTGGCCTGAACTGAACTAAACTTAACTTAATTTGTTTACATTACTTTTTCAATTAAAATTAATGGACATGATCTAAACTGAATTTAACTGAACTAAACTTAACTTAATTTAACTTAACTAAACTAAATTGAAGGTGAAGAGAACATGTCCTTATTGATGATTGTTATTGTAATTATAAATGAAATTAATTCTCGTTTATATCAATAACAATATTGTTATTGATATAAAATTAAATTTTATTATTCCAGTCATTATTTTTTTTATAGTTACTGTGATGTTTTTTTATAATAACTATATTATTGCTTGAATTGAGTTGAATTGAAAAGACTCAATTGGATTTTTAAGAGAATCGTGATATAGAAAGAAGATGAGGTAACTAGGAAAACTAAAGTCAAAATGTGTGTTAACTTATTAATTATATAAAATTGGTAATGAACTTTTTTAATATAGCCATCAATTGAAATTGAAAATGTACTGCTTTTAAGTGCAACTTGTTTTTTTGTGACGTAGTTATGGTAAGTTTTCAGAATCAAAGTCTATTATTGAGAATGGAAGATATAAAGAAGAAAAAGATCCATCAACTTAATATGATTAAAAGTAGCTCAACATAACTCATATTGTGTTCTTAATATCCGAAAGATATACTTTATGCTGAAGTTGGATAGTTACATTACAGATATAGAATTCACAAATTCATTTTTAACGTTTAAGTTAAAGCATTCAACACAATTTTATAATGATATTGAAAAAGAAGGGACGGTTACCATCGTAACATTATATCAATACAAATAATAGTGGAGCTAACCGATATCAAGTTTCCAGACACAAAACTTAACAAATGGTCCCCCATTTTCATGGCTATTGCTTTGGAGTTGGCGACTTATATGATATGACACGCATTTCAACAAAACAACTAAAGAAACGTGTGATTTATTTGATCCTAAAGAGAATCATCAAATTTCTCCACAAATTTTATTAGGTATTATGAAAAAAATTCATCTTTTATCTTTTGTTTTAAAATAAAACAACCCGCACCACCCATACATATCAGCAGGGGTGGAGCTGGAGTGAGCATGGATAAACAATCAAATAGACAATATCTATATTAATTATAGATAACTTTATTTAGTTTTTCGTCTCTACAGACGAGCGGCCTTGGTGCTATCTACAGTTTAGGTTTCGTTGTCGAAAATGATGACCCATTTCTTTTTTACCCATTTCTTTTTTACATTTTAATTCATTTACTTAAACTGGGTAATTAGTAGAAAGCCAATAATTCCTTCCTTTTTTCTCTTTTGTATTTACTTACCTTTATCCATAAAGCAAACATTATTTTTATAACGACATTGTTAGATACAAATGAGTGTATCAATCAAATTTACAATATCTTTTTTCTTTCAACTCACTGCATGATACTTGGCATTTTTGCCGTGATTATTTTATTTTTCTTTTGGGGTAACTTACATGGCCTAACCAATATGAAACATGGATTTGGGCAAAACACATAGCCTAGCAAAATCATACCATCCACTGACCAAACAACTAAAATATTTACACTCCGCACGTTCTTAATCTAAAAACGCGGTCAGAATATGTATTAGTATATATCCTGGATATAACATGATATATCACGATATATTTATGATACAACATGATATATCATGTTATATCCTTGATATATAATGATATATCCTGGATATAACAGGATATATCGTTGATATAACACCAAAAATCAAGATCAATGTATATATAAATTGAAAATCAAAACAACAATCGACAAAAAAAAGAACATGATATATCCAGAATATTATATCATGTTATATTCAGGATAAATCATGTTATATCCTGGATATAACATTGTATAACTTGGATATAACAGGATATATCCATTCAACAACACAGAGACGATCGAAGACTGATTATACAATCTAAAAAAGAAAACAGAAGAGGTGCAATAGATTTCAAAAACGTAATTCCAAACGAGAGTAAAGCAAATAGGAACAAAATACAAAAAGAGATTCATAAATCTCAAAAAGGAAAAAAGCTTCAGAGATTGAAATTTGATCGACAAACACTCCGGCGGGCTCAGATCTAAACGGCGTGGGTGAGAGAAAGCAGATCTGGCATTTTCCGGTGACAAATAGTGTAGGCTTCGGCGGGATCTGAGGGAGAACGAGGCGGCTGCAGGATCCGAGGGAGAAGGAAGAGGCGACGGTGGTCCTGCGGTGGTTCGGAACGGAGAGATCTCCGACGGGATTTGAGGGAGAACGAGGCGACCGCGGCGGCGGGATCCGAGGGAGAAGGAGGATGATATGATAGTCCAGTGGTGGTTTGGAACGGCGAGATCTTTTGGCATCAGTGGACATGTGAGGATTTTGTTGCTGATAAAATTAGAAGAGGAAGGAAAAGGGAGGGCTGAAGAAGAACGTATATGATGAAAGTGAAAGTTTGGAGAATACAGTAAGTGAAAATAAAGAACCGTGAAAAGATTTTGTGTAGTTAAATTATAAAGTTTCTTGCTTGTATAAATTTTCCTTTTCTTTGTTTAACAAAATAGCTTAACCAATTATGGCTTCTCTTCTAAGTTTGTTAATTAAAAAAAAAACCAAACAAATTCAAGCTTTATGTGCGTAGTCGCTATGTCCTAAGTATTTTAAAAGGCTAGTCACATACTATGTTATTTTGATAATTTTCTGTTGAATAATGTGTCCGGTATATTACTTAAAAAATATAAGTTGATTTGGCTAGCTTACATACCTTCTCTATTGCTGCTTTTTTTAATAAGTTGCTGGAGGAATAAGATAAATATCTGACGTTTTCAGACAACAAAATACATGGTCCTATCATTTTCTTGGCTATTGCTTTGGAGATTGTGGCTTTTAACAACTGAAAAAACGCAGTCATTCGATAAAAAAAAATCACCGAAATTCAAATTCTCTCATATTATTAAAAATTTTCTCATCTAGTTTTTCTAAACTAAACAAGCCACCAATGAATCACACACTTGCATGTGCTTAATTGTGAGATAGTTGTTAGTCACTACAACTTGCTCGTTTTAGTTTAAATCTTTTTAATTGTGAAGTTTAATTTGTATTTTTATGCTATTTTCGTGAATAAACTTTAAAATAGCATTCTAGAGTTTCAGTCATTTATAAAAGCAGTCTTGAAAACTTTTTAGTAAAAGTAATCTTTGAGGTTTCACTCATTTGTAAAAGAAGTCTAGATAAAATTTTTTTTTTGACAAAAGGGATCCTGAGGTTCAAAATTTTTATGAATAGTTGATTCTTAATATTAAATTATGTTAAAAAGTGTGTATTTTTATTTATTTTATATGAATTTTTGTGAGAAATTTCAAAAAATAAAATACACAATATAAATATATTTTATGATTTTTAATAGTTTAAATATTCTTTAATTAAATAGTTATAATAAATTTTAAAAAATTATAAAAAAATAAAAGAATAATCTGAACAATACTTGAATTTTAACGATTTTAAACAATAAGATTTACTTATTAGAACATTCAATTGTTTGAAATAATCAATATAATACCATTTTTATAAGAGATCCTATTTTGAAAATATTCTTAAAATCAGGACTCTCTTACAAAAAAAGATTTTCAAGACCCGTTTTATAAATGACTGAAATTTCAGAATAATTTTTTGAAGTTTACTATTGAAAAATATTTATGACATTTTCCCATAAAATAATTGGAGTGAGGTTGCTCTAAAATTTTCCCAATATAAAAATGTTAAGTTTAATACTCCCTTTAATATTTGGGCTTTTTATTTGCCATTTCATGAATTCTAATTGGCTAATGTAAAATTATGCAGCATAACTAAAGTAATGAACAGGTTGTAAACAAGAAAAAAAGTTTAAAATAATATCTTTGCACATGCAACTAATCAATTAATGTTTTTTTTCCAGGTTAGGCATTTATTATTATTATTATTATTATTATTAGTGACAAGGTCTTAGTCTAGTATAACACAGGTACGGATTCATATTCGAGTGGAGAGAGGATAAGGTTTTCCTTTAATTATTATTGTAAGCCATTATGAGAGATAATTTTTTAAAAACATATTATTATTATTATTATTATTATTATTATTATTATCACCATCGTTTGTCCTCATTGTCATTATCATTATCAATTCACAATTCGTTGTATTCATTATAATAACATAATGCTAAAATAGATTTCATTAGATTAGTATTTACTAATATAATAATATGTTATGATTTGGTCGGTGACCAAGTGGTAGGCTGTTAATATGGAGTAATCTATAATTATAATTTTGTTTTCTCTACATTATATTATATTTATTTATAGAAAAAGAATTCATTTATCAATTGAGTATGTCAGTGGTATCCTCTCCAAAAGAGGAAATAACAATTACTACTAAATAATGAAAAACAATAATATGATAGCCACCACAATCTTAACAAAAATAAGTAAAAATTGTGTGATTGTAAACTTAATTTATATTTTACCTGAAAGTTATCAGCAAATTTTCCTTATTTTTAAAGAATGACGCGAGACCTAAAAAGAGAGGCTCAATTTTAGTTACATTAATTTTTAAGAAACACAAAATGCATGGATTAAAAATAGGACGAACCTTTTCACTTTCACATAGAAAATGCGTTGTTTTAAATATTATTAAATATAACAAAGTAACCAAGAAATCTTTTCATCCAAGTAAAAGGGAAACTAATACTTTATCTTTTTTTTTACCCAGTGAAATGATGAGGAACGGCCTATATATAAATTTAGTCAATAAAAAAATTGTTGTCACATCAAAATTCCATCCTCGTATAATGTTTGAGGTAAATAAAAAAATTGGAGTTAATCCCAAAATCATTAAAACTTGCAAAGATCCTCACGAAGAAATGTAAAATTTGAGGTCTAAATACTTATTCTGTTTTTTTACTAGTCTTTTTAACTTATTATTGAAGGGTTAAAAAAACTTACCATTCTCATATTTCTATGTATTTTTTCAATTATTCTTTCAATAATGTTCTTTTTTTGTAATAACCACAGGTATTCCGAACCCATCTTTGGCGGGATCCGACTAATCCTGCTCGACTGGGTTGCGGATTAAGGCTTAAAGTCTCCCAGCGAGTGGTGGGGTTCGAACCTGTGACCATCAGATCACCTGCAGTTCCGCTCTGCCAACTGAGTTACCACCCGTTGGTTCCAATAATGTTCTTATATTAATTGTATTTGGATAATTGTGTTGGAAAACCGATGTATCAATTAAATGCAAAGTCAAGGTAAATTAATATTTTTATATCCTTCATTAATTATTTTTTTAATAAGTATGAAACATGTAAGAAGACTATTATATAAAAACGGAGGGAGTATCATTTTTTGTTCGAAAATTACCTTACTTATTAATTTATGGGAATTGTGATTTATAACCAAATTTTAAAGTTTCTTCCATATTTGTCTAATAATTATACAGTTAACATTTTATAACCAAAATTAAAGTTTCATTATTAATCACATGTTCTATACAACTAATCCATTTAACTTGTTCTCTTCTGCTCTTTTCCGACTCTCTTCTTTTCTGTTTTTTTCGTTTTGTTTCATCAATCTCCGCACTTTTTGATCGTTCTCTTTTAATGTATCCGGTTTTATCCAGGATATAATGTATGCTTTATCCTGGATATAACATGATATCCTGGATATATCGTTGATATAACACCAGATCTCATTTTCCTACAACAAAAACGCACATTTCGTACCTTTTTATGCGAAAACGTAGCTTTTGCTGTTGATTTTGGTTTGAATCTACCATTTAGGCAATTCATCAAACACCTTATGTGCAGCCAAATAATAAGAAGTAGAATTTTAAAACAAAAATGAAATTAACAAGAAGAAGTACATTAAAACAGAATGAAACAAACCAAATGAAATCAACAGGAGATGAAGCTAGACAAAGCATTGAAGAAGCCAAATCTAACGGTGAAACTTTGATGTCGACAGGAGAGAGAGCTAAACAAAAGCGACGAATATGATGATTGGAGGCAAAGGAAGCAGTATTGATAAAAAAGAAGTGGATGGAGAGGGGGTTTGGAGAAGAAACTAGTGGAAAGAAAGAGAAGAGAAATAGTCGGCTGTGGAGGAGAGGAAGAGAATTGAAAAGGAACGTGCATTTATAGTTTTTAATTTTTAATTTTGGTTATAAAAGTTATGGACCTAAAGGTTAGTTATAAATAAAACTTAAAATTGGTATATTTTTGGATTTTACCCTTAACTTATTATTACTCTGAAAATTATGAACGTTAAGAACACAAAATTTAATCAAAATTTCTTAAATGTATAGTGTTAGTGAACACGAACACCATCAGTTTTTTTTCCAAGTGAACCCAATTAACCCTCATTTAGATATCTAATTCTCAGCCATTTAAAAGCTGAATTCTATGTTGTCAAAATTAATTGAACTGAGACGAGCTGCCTTATCACAAATTTGGATTGGCTAAATTGGTATCAGAAAAATAATAAACAACCTAAATCCAAATATAACTATTAATACATAAAAAAAAGGTCTTCCCTTCTATGCATACATTAAAAAACAGCACAATTCACCTGATGAGATCAAAATCTGGAAATACAAAGAGAATTTCTAATTAATAAAAAAAAAATTCATCTAAGCCACCATGTATCATGCCTATCATCATCATCATCAAGAGAAATAAAAGATAGGAACTTTGAAACCAAAACTTGAACTCCTCCGCCACTAGGCGGCGGAGATGGGATAATTGAGTCCCTGCAAAGTGGGCAAGTGGATTGCCCAAACCCGATTACCCATTTATCCAAGCAGTTTCTGTGAAATCTATGATTGCATCTGGACTCTCTTATCTCTTCTCCTTCTTCTATTTTGCTTATACAAATTGCACATTCTTCTTCTTCTTTTCCCACCTTGTAACTATTTATGCTTTCTTCTGCTATTCCTACTCTGTAATCTTTCAAATAAACTCGCTGAATCAAGAAATTGAGTGCCCCTTTGAAATGGGTTTTGATCAAATTCAAGGACTGTGCCATTATTTTTGGAGATATTTTGTTGCTCAAATCAAATATCAATTAGACAGAGAAGCTTAAAAAGGAAAAGTAGAGGACCAACGGTTAGCAGTTCAGTTAGCAGAGCGGAGCTGCAGGTGATCTGATAGTCACGGGTTCGATCCCCATCATCCGCTGGGAGCGGTCGACCAGGATTAGTCGGATCCCGCCAAAGGTGGGTTCGGAATACCCGTAGTTATTAAAAAAAAAAAAAAAGAAAAGGGAAAAGTAGAGGAAAGATTACGGAGCTAGTGGGGTGAGTTGAGTCTATTGAAATACTAAGTAGTCAGGAATGTTGACGTCATTATTGTATTTTTTTTATTGCATTTCTTACTTATTTTTCATGTGTCTCTACTCTCTATTGCTTCCCTTCAATATATCTCCGTTAAGAGCTAACCACGTGGTCCATCTTTTATTTATTTTTTAGTAATTTGTCTCTCCTACCTTTTATTTTCTCTTTCTTGCATTACTGTTAAATATTAAATTCTGAATGAGAAACATAGAAGAGGACATACGTATTAAGAGATGGCAAAATAATTCCGGAGTCAAATATTCAATCAAATAAAACCACAGAACCATTTGTAGATTAATTTAATTGAAACTTAAATTTAAAAACACTTATCTTTGTCTAAATAAAGACATCTTGTCCGTAACTATAATAGTCAAAATTAAAAATGACTTTTATGTTAGAACTAGTCAAATAAAACTTCATTTAAGATAAATCGTCTAATAACTTAGAGCATATTACTAGCAATATATAAAATAAATGAAACTCATTTTGTCCAAACTAGCGAGAAAAGTTCAACGGAACCAGTCTACAAAATAAGAAAAGTTATTATCGATGGGTTCCCCATTAGGCAAAGATGGATTGGCCATGTTACCCTTTGGTATTTAGTAGTATATTTTGTTGTGGACTAAATGACAAATGAATATGGTGGTCGAGTTGGTTGAGCATTCACTTTAGTTTTTAGGGAACATGGTTCAACTCATATCTAACATTTTATTTTTCTTAACCAAACCACAATGTTTTAAAGCATTAAATTTAAAAAAAAAAAAAAAATCAATCTATACAACCCATTTTGGTTGGCTTTGTTAGTATTTGATTTATGTATAGAATTTGCTTCTTTATTTTTCACTTTGGAAAAACTAATACATATTAACTTATTATCTGATAATTAAGAAAGCCATTAAATTGATTTCAGTTGACCATTAGCTATTTGGGTTATTAGGGTTTCTGGGAAAGGAAAAGAGAGACGTCGGCAACTTTTGAGATAGACAATTTCGCCTTTAGAAGCAGTCCACCATCGCAGCCTTCTACTCCACTAATTGCTTATTCGAATGTTTCTATCCATTGTTTTATTCTCTGGAGCTCCAAATTTTACATAATTTTACTTTGATTTTACTCGTAGATTATATGGAGATTTTCTTGACAATTCAATGAAATTGGGTTTCACATTGAACCCGTAAAGAGAGAAAGAGAGAGATAAAAAGTGAATTCAATGAGCAATTGAATTGAAGAGAAATTATGTTGGATAAATTGAGGCACCAAGATGATCAATAAGAGAATTATCAGATGAAGGTTGAATCAGCAGAAACATGAAGATCGCCTTCAAACTTCAAATTGATAGAGATCGCCTTCAAACTTCAAATTGATGAATTTGAAGACTACTTAACTGGTGATTTTAGCATCGCTAAATCAGTGAACAATGCCGGAAATCACAAATCATGACTGAAAAGTCGAGTCGTGCTAGACACTGTCCTTAAAGGATACTTCGTAGTTCCTTCCAGGATTAAACGACTTCTTCAAATCCTATATAAAGGACTTGACAACAGAAACAGAAATGTTCATATATATATCCAGAAAGATAACACACTTGGTGAATAAGCACCAAAGTATTATCTCAAAATACAAAACCCACTTTCTCTGTTTAACTCACCGAAAAACATTACCAAAGCAAGCCTTTATATAATGCAAAAAGTATAGGTTTACACATTTAAGATAAATAAAATTGATTGAAAAGAAAACGTAAAATTAAATTACTATTAAAAGGCCATTAAAAATGTATCCGGTAAAGACTAACGGTTACTTATTAAAACATATGATTAAATACCTACTCATATTTGACAACACAAACAATTAAAACATTGAAAACAAAATGTCAGTTTTCTTCTGAAGAAAATCCATTAAAGACATTGCTTAAAATTAACGTATTCATATGTAAATCCTAATCAAATTATAGTAGCAATAAAACTCATAAAAAATAATAATTGCTACAAACTTGTAAAAGCATTTTTTAAATATTAAAATAAATTCTTTTGAAATAAATTATTTAAAATATCCAACAAATTACACATTTACAAGAGTATTTATATGACTAACCATTTAACTAACTAAGCTAACTAGCTAACTAACTATATAGTTAACAGATTTTTTCCTGGATTTGAAAAGCAATTATTGCTTTGATTTATACCATGCAAATTGGAAAATACGCTTGAAGCCATAGTTTTGGATTGAGTTTTTTATTTTGTTTTCGTTTTAATTCTTATTTTGTAATCTAAAACAAATATTGGATTCGAGACTTTCATAAAAAATTTATACAAGTTTTTATTCATAAAATTTTATGCAAGAAAGAAAGAAACCAAACAATAATTAAGGAATGATACATATGAATCACATTTCTTATCGTGGTGTTTGCCAAAAGCGTAAGTACATCAAAGGCTATTCATTTTCTTTACCCTTGTTTCCATTGATTGTTCCTTTATGTAACTTTAGTATGAACCGAACGCGCATAAAATTTAATTGTGAGCCAATTATTTTAATAGCAAAATATTTAAATTTCCAAAAACTGTGTTAGAAAAGGAATTATTTTATAAAAAATCGGGCTCTTTAATCCATATATAAGGGATGAGAATTAATACATCAATAATAAAATTTTATTAATTTTAATTAAATACTCATTCGTTAATTTTATCTCTTAGATGGATATAAGTTCAAGTCCTTTGTAAAAATCCCCTAAGAAATGACTTTAAAATCAATTATTACAAAATCTAAGTTTGCAGCAGTAACATTTTTATTTGGGTTAATTACAAAAACATGTCATGTATTTTGATTCATTTTAAAAGGGGTATGTATTATTTTTTTGGACAACTTACAAAAATACACAAAATTTAACTTTTGATTTCAAGGAAATGTCAACTCATTCAAATTTATTACATAAATAACAAAAATAACAAAACTATTATCACCAAGTATCCACAAAAGTTAAATATTTTCACTCTATACTCTGTCCACACATATGCTTCACATATGCTTTACACACTCTTTGCATCGCAAATACAAATGCTTTACATTTGATTTACATACTATTCTGAAAATGGTTAAACATATCTAAAAACATTTTATTATGCATTCATTTACGTATACAATACACATTCATTACATAGCCAATATATATATGTCTCACATAAAACTCCCGAACTGGGTTTGATAATATAAACAACTTTATGAATCCGTTACATATGATAGAATCCATTACACATATTACATAACCAATACATGTCATTACATGTACTATACATATCATTCTTACTGTAGAAGCATTTTATCGAACACCTTTTATAACATCATTATCTTCATCACCGTCGCATTTCAAAAAAAAATAAAAATAAAAAAATCAAGCAAAATTAAACTAAAGTCGGAGTCAATTTCAATGAATCGAAATCGAAACTAAAGTTAGAATCGAAGTCAAAGAATAAACCGAATGAAACCAAAATTGAGGCCGGAAATGACAGAGCTGTTAGATTTGGCCAAGTTGGCGGTGGTTAGGGCATTGAAATCTTGTCGAAAAAGAGAGTGACAATGATCTGGGAGGAAGAAGAAGAAAACGCTCCGACGGCTAAACAAAAGAAAACGATACATAAAGGTGAAAGGTGTGGAGGGATGGAGTTGTTAATTATACAAATAAGATTTTAAGGGGTTAGATTATGAAAATAAATTCTTTTATTGTCATATGCGTAAATAGTTTACTAACATTGTATATA
>CAOJBJ010467305.1:0-29975 GCA_948291685.1 Euphorbia celastroides | reverse complement strand
TTTTTGTCCAGGTTATCGATCCTCAGGAAAAGTAACAAACTACTGAGCTACTCGGGATCTTTCTATGTTTGAACTATACTAAAAAGGGTTTTGAAATAATCTACTCCTAAATTATCCTAATCTAATGACCAATCAATCAATCTGTTATGTCTTCGAGATTCAAAATCCAAGTGGCGGTTCTAACTCAATTATGAAAGATAACGTGGATGACGCTTGCTAAATTCAACAAAGACTAAAGGACTCAAATTGGATGTTATAATTCCGAAATCGTTATCTAGCAATATTCATAAGCTACCTTAGGTCTTTTTCATCAATTCAGAAAATAATGCTACTTATGTTCCACAAGGTTGTCAATCCTAATGGTTGCCTAGGGTTTAATCCAGGTCGTAACACGAATATGAATTGAAGAAGTGCAAATCTTTGTTGGACTCACTTAAATTTCAGAATAACTCAATCAAATAGAATATCAATCAACATACAAATTCCTTCAATCAAAGTTTCATAAATCAAAGGGGATAAGATTATAATGAATTCAACCTTTCAAAAGTATCAAGAACTAGAATAATAAAGACAAAGGAATCAAGTAGAACTTATGCCCTTTTTATGTCAATAAAATCCAGTTGCAATGACCTTCAATCAGAGATGGAATGCTTTCGACGAACGCGAAGAACACCTCAAACAGTAAAATAGAGGAAGAACAATCTACCACAATAGATTCAAGAAATCTGAATAACAAAATAGAGTTTCTTAGTTGAACTTTCTCTTGAGCTAAGAACTAAGACGGCTACTCCCAAATGTGATTGAAAAAGTATCTAACTCAGAGAAATAAAAGCTATTTATATGCAGAACAAAAACTAGGGTTGGAGAGCTAAAATCGCACGGCGCACGACGTGCACTTGCACTGCACGAAGTCGTGCATCCTTCTGATCACAAGCAGTGAAAATTGGAATTCTCTGATGCACGACGTGCACTCATATGCACGAGATCGTGCACTCCTCTGGTCCCGACTTCACTTCAACTTCTTTTGTCCTCCTTTTGTGCACGGTGTGCACAAGCTTGCACGAGGTCATGCACTAAGCTGGAAATCTCTTCTTCCTCTGCTCTTTTTCCTTCATTTTTGCTCCGCCTCAAACCGAATACCACTCCAATCTAAATCCTGATAAAGGACTTAAACAAACTCATCAAGGCATCATAATTAAAGACAAAATCAAATGAAAACAAAACATAAAAAGACACAATAACCCAAAGAAATCTTACAAAACACTCAAAAGATCAAACTAAAGCAAAACACACTACAAACATGCAACGCAACACTAAAACAACTAGAATCACACCATAAATTGAGCAATAATCAATCAAAAGATAGGGTCGAAATGACCCTATCAACCGTTACCGGAATGGTAATTTTAACGTGTAACGGTTACTTCAGGGTGTAATCTAGCCGATCGACTAGATTACAACTTCTATAAATTCAGCCGAGAACACTCCTTTCTCTCCACCAATTCTTATTCTTCTCATTCTCCATTGTTTTCTTGCATCCTCTACTTTGAATTTCTGAATTCCAATGGCGTTTTCTTCGTCCTTCGGAGTTCTGCTTCAATGGAATCATCAGCAACTTCAACTGTGGGTTCTATGCTAGGAAGAATCTGACATTGGTGATGAGGCTTATTGGATATGAAAGTGACAATAACTCAATGGACAAGTTGATGAAGCTCTGGCACAAGAACCCTTAGGCAGCCGGTCCACGGGTTGAGGCTTGGGCTTTCATTCTTTATGCCATTACTCAATTATTCTTTCCGACCGCATCATCTCAGCTCAACATGAGTCGGCTCCCTCACTTGATCGATCTTGAACGATTCAATGACTTTGCTTGCGGTAGAGCGATTTTGGCGCAGACCAACTTTGCCTTGGATGTTACTTCCAGGGTTGTCAGACACTAGTGGAGGTAACTCTTTGACTTTTGATCCATCTTTTCATTTGCTTCTTTTCTTTTTTTGACTTTCCTTCATTTTTGCAGATCTGGTTCATTGAAAAGGAGATCATCGCCACACTAGGGACAAGGGATAGACCCGGACTTGACCGATTCCCTCACTATCCCTTCTATTACAACAAGTGGGATGCCATGAAGATCCTTCATTTCACCGACCATCTTTGGACCATTTCTCGAGATGTGGTATGCTTCCTTTCATTACGATTGCACTTTTCACTTTTTTAATCAACTTTGATCCATTTACTAGGTTCTTTTGCAGATTTTGGACAATCCCTGGGGTCCAATTGATGCTTCGAGTGCCAAGATGAGGGCGGCTTCACCTTTTGTTGATCTTCATCTCCTAATGAGCATCACTCGTTCCATTGAGTGGTATCTCGGGGAACGTGTGAGGATCAACAATGATGGTTCCCCGAGTGTTCCTCCCTCAGTTCCTAGGTGGACATTCTGGCCTGGACTGGCTCATGACGACCTCGTCCTATTGATGAGAGATGGTTTCGATGTCCACATTGCCCTTGATTCGGCTACTGCAGCCCGTTTCCATTCGAGCGGTAGGAGGGTTGAGGTTTCTACTCGTTACCCGTCATATGATGCATTTTGTTTGGAGGCTCTTCTTGGTTTCCCTTGGAGAACCCGTTCACCAACATTGCTAGCAGTGGTGATGAGGGTGGTGACAATCCTAATGCTGGAGGTCAGGATGGTCAGGGAAGTCCAAGCGGCCAGAGTGGTACTGGTGGGGGCGAGTCCTCCCGTAGGATACATCGATAAAGTTTCTTTCTCATTTTTTAATTCCATTTTCTATTTCTGACTTTAACTTTCAGGGCAAGCAAAGTCGGAAGAGGAGAGGAGAAGGCTCTTCTAGTTTAGCTCCACTGCCTCAGACAGTTGTGGAGGAACATCGTAACTTTAGTAGCGGTCCAATTCCTTTTATGATAGACGGGACTGACCTCCTCCCGCAGTATCTGATATTAGCGACCACTACGCCTTTTGAGATGGGGTTCGAGCCAGAGAACACTACCCATGTAAGAAATTTTGATTATAACCTTTAATTCAATCAATGATTCCTCACACTCATTAATCACTTAGGTTGGTTGAGGTCCCTATAGAGGATAGTCGGAGAGATTGAGGGATGTTGCATTCTGCCATCTCACATTGGACTTCGAGCAACCATGCCTTGGCGATAATTTCTTTTACTTGCAATCATTATGTATATGTGTAAAAACAAAGAAAAAATGCTAAATGCAATGCAATGTGTTTCAGGATCGGATCCGGGACTTATCTTCTCGATTCGAGGAGATTCAGCTTGCCTACCAATCAGGTGTTCCTTTCAAGAACTTTGGTCATCCTCCATTTCCAGATGATGGCAGCTTCTTCCGTTAGTGTAGCTTTTCGGCTCTACGTAGCCAGTTTTTTCCATTTAGATCATTAGGCTTGTATGAACACTTTTTCGGATGAAAAGAACCATTTTCTTTCCGTTTCAGTTACTTCTCTGTTTGTATACCGAAAGAATCACTTGTCTTCATAAGAAAACTGGCTGATCGGCCATTTCCACTTTTGTTGTGCATTTTGCTGCAAGTAGAGAACATGATCCGACTGATGTGATGGCTTGTCATGGGTGTAATCTAGCCGATCGGCCAGATTGCAATTTGGCCTTATCTTGACAATTTTTCTATCAATAGGGGTACGCCCAAAACATTTCTTCACACAATCTTCCAATTCTTCTTCTTTCCATTCCATTTTCGGTAAAAAAGATGTTTGTCTTTGTCACTAAAGTGAAGGCTTTCCTGGCAACAGTTGCTGATGAGGATTGGCATCGAGTCAAGCGATATGGCTTACGGAATATGCAAATATTTACTCAAATTCTGCCAAATGAGAACTTTCTACAGGCTGCAACAAGTTTGTGGGACTCAGTCGATCACATTTTCCTCTTTGGTGATAGCAAGCTATGTCCGATGTTGGAGGATTTTGAAGCAATTATAAACATTTCTAGGAATGGAGATGTCTTCATCCCTAGGTTCCACAACAGGTCTCGTCGTGAGTTGGGGAAGCTCTTTAAGCTACGAGGGCCGCTCAAGAGTCTTATGGTGAATGAGGATTCTGGTCTCAACCCGAGAGGGGCTCTTCAAGTTTGCCAAACATTATCTCTGTTGGAGGAGAGCTGGGTAAAGACTTTCGCCTTTCTAATATTTGGATGTTTTCTATGTGAGACAGATTGAGACACCTACTACTTTGAGGTTATCCCTGTGCTTGAACAAATAAGGGCGGGAAGATCCGTGGCTAGCATTGTCTTGGCTGAGACTTTGCTTTATCTTAATTCCATTCAAAATGAGGACATTCTTTCAGCTCGTGGGAGCAAGATACTCCTTCAGGTAGGGATAGTTCTCTTCTCTTCACACTACATCCTGGCATAGTGTTTCTCACAATGCCACATCTTGTAGCTATGGCTACAGGAGAAACTTGGCATCTAGTCTCCTCCTTTAGGGCGTAAGTACAACCCTTCTCAATACTTTAGCCGAAGCTTGATGGATAGCAGCTTTTGGGCTCATTCAATTTGTAGCTCGCTTGCTCGTCTTCAGAATTTTCCCACTGATGACATTGTGTGGGTATGTCCTTGGTTGAACATTAATCGAGTCGTTGTGAGAATGGAGAACAATGGAGTCATCTTACTTGACTTTTCAGAGATGACATTCTACTCTCCAGATCATCTTAGGAGTCATTATGGCTATGAACAGCGTTTTCCCAACATCTTCCATGGAATCTTTGGGATAATCAATAATGGGATGGACGGGTGCATTGAAACATTATGGCACAATCATCAAATAAAGAATGTGAATCTGACTCGAGAGTTCAACATCCAAGTTGATGCTCACTACTTGTCATGGATTTTGAAAATCTGTGTCTGTAGAAATCCATCGTTAAAGAGGAGGATCACTACTAGGTATAAGGAGGCAGCTTCGAGCTCCAGTTCATAGAATCAGTGTGTAATCTGCAATGTAATGATTTAGCTATGTGCAATGTAATAGATAACATCCATAGTTCATTAAAGCAAACATGCTGTATTTTAACACTAAGATGCTATAAGACCAAAAAAGGGGTTAGTTCAAAGAGACTTTGGTATTGGTATCCATCCTAATGGCCGTCAGTCATTGTCGGTAACCCTTTTCAGGTTTTGTTATTGAAAAAACACTAATTCTTTTATGTCTTAATTTTTTCCCTGAGACCCTCTCTAGTCTCGGCAGACATTATATGTGGTAGTGCTTTAACTTGTCAGAGTTCATTAAATTGATGAATTCATTCCCATCTAGATCCATAATCTTAATAGCTCCTTTATGTTAAACTTTCTTAACCACAAATGGACCATCCTAATTAGGCTGAAATTTCCAATGAGCATTAGTATGAGTCTTTCGCGTTTGCTTCAAGACTAAATCATCTGACTTGAAGGGCAGATTCCCTTTCTTAACTTTGCGGTTGTAGGTTCACACCATTCTTTATTGGTAAACTTACAAGCGATCCAACGCTTCTAGTCTCTTTTAATTGATCTAATTCAACTACTCATATCTAACTCAAACCCATTCATTTTCGGCAAGTTTCGGCTCTAGGAGGATCCTTACTAACTTAATCTTCAACTCAACAGGCATTACGGCTACCGAACTGTACACCAATGAAAATGGAGTGTGACCCGTAGGGTTTTAATGCTTGTGTGATAGCCTCATAGTGCGTATGGAAGATGATCGGCCCAATCTTGATAGGTGGCTACCATCTTTGACAGAATTTTCGTTAGAGCTTTGTTGGAGTTCCCCATCATGTAGTCATTGATAATGGTGTCCAGTTCCAAGTAGAAAGAACCGACTTATTCGAAGAATATGGTGTTGATCATCTTCGCTCTTCCCCATACAGACCTCAAACTAATAAATGATCTGAGTCATCTTTGACAGACCTCAAATTGGACACCATTATCAATGACTACATGATGGGGAACTCCAAATCTCGAGAACATGTGCTTTTGAAGGAATCGTGCCATCTTATTGGCAGTAATTGTGGTGTAGGATTCGGCCTCTACCCACTTTGAGAAGTAATCAATGGCCACAATTATAAATCAATGATGGTTGAGGACGGCCTTATTTCACCAATTATGTCAACACCCCATGCTGAGAATGGCCATGGAGTAGACAATGTTTGCAGCTTGATCGGTGGTAGATGACTCAGATCTCCATATATTTGACATCCGTGACAACGCTTGACTTCCTTGACGCATCACTAATCATTGTTAACCAATAGTATCTCATTCTCTTGATTTTCTTGGCCAACATCACTCCATTCATGTGCGAACCACAGGCTCCAACGTGAACTTCTTGAATCATTTGTTGAGCTTCTTTTTGTGAAAGGAATTTGAGAAGCATCCCATCAGCAGATTGTTTGAACAGTTCTCCATCGATCATTCTACATTCGTAGTCAATGTACGTAGGGTGGTCCTATCGGATTCACTTGCTTGTTTAGGGTAAGACCCCTCATTAAGGTATTGGGCAATGTCCTTATACTAAGGTTCTTCAGTTTTTGATTCTTCGGTGTTGATGTTAAGAAGGTAGCAAGGAGTCTTAGCTACCTCGACAATGAGTGGTCTGAGGGGTTGTTCTTGAGGATTCTCCCACATAGATGCCAAAGTGGCTAGGGCGTCAGCCATTTGATTCTCGTCTCGAGGCGCATACCGGAATTCTCATGAACTAAACAATGCGGCCTTTGTCCAAACAGCTTCCAAGTATGGCCTGAGAGATTCTTCTTTCAAGTCCCAATCTCCAGTAACTTGTCTGATAACCAATGATGAGTCTCCTATGATCTCAACTTGGTCTGCTCTAAGTGTCAGCAAAGTAGACATCCCAAATAGACATGCTTCATATTCAACTTTATTTTTGGTAGTCTCGAAATCAAGCCTTTTTTATAGTGGCATGATCTCGCATCGTGGTGTAGTGATAATGACTCCGAGACCTGCCCCTCATTTGTTCACAGCACCGTCGAAGTACATCATCCATTTCTTAGTTTCTTGAGAGATGATGGTCAATTGTTCATCAGGGAAGTCTAAGCTTTCGACGTAGTTTGAATCGATGGGATGATTGGCCAAGAATTCATCTACAGCACGTCCTTTGATGGCTTTTTACGTAACATACTCGATGTAGAATTCTGATAAGACCAGTAGCCAGTGAGATATTTTTCCCGCAAGTGATGGTGTCTGATAGAGATATCAACTTTAGGAACAACTTTGACGCGATAAGATTGGAAGTAGTGTCTGAGCTTCTTTGTTAGCCAGACCATAGCAGCGCTCGTCTTTTCCACCAATGAGTACCTGGATTCATACTCTAGCAGCTTCTTACTTAAGTAGTAGATAGCATATTCTTTTCCATCGTCGTGTTCTTGGGAAAACATTGCCCCAACAAACAATTCTTCAATGGCAAGGTAGAGAGTCAATGGCTTTCCCGGAATGGGTGGCTTCAAGATGGGTGGATTCTGCAAGTAAGATTTTATATTTTTGAAGGCTTCTTGACATTGATCATTCCACTCCAATGGTTGGTCTTTCTTTAACAGTTTGAAAATCGGTTCACAAACTGTCATGAACCGAGCAATGAAATGGCTGACAAACTGCAGGGATCGCAAGAAACTGTGTAATTCTTTCTCAATCTTTGGCACAGGCATGTCCACAATGGCTTTGACTTTGTTAGGGTCAATCTCAATTCCCCTTTGGCTGACTATATGCCCCAGTAATTTTCCCGAGGTCACGCCAAATACACACTTCTTTGGATTGAGTCGAAGGTTGTACCTTTCCATTCACTTTAAGAACTTGTCTAGCACTTTGGAATGTTGTTCTACTGTAGGTGACTTTACAAGCATGTCGTCAATGTAGACTTCTACTTCCTTATGCATCATGTCATAAAGGAGAGTGCTTACGGTGCGTTGATAGAGTGCCCCGACATTCTTTAGTCCAAAAGGCATAACTCTGTAGTAGTACGTTCCCCATTCTGTTATGAAGGTTGTCTTAATCTGCTTAGTGACTTCTTCCTTAACCTTTTCAGCCCATTCAGGTCGTAGCCTTCTCTATTTCTGCTTAACAAGTCAAATACTTGGATCAGTAGGAATCCGATGTTCTGTAATTTGTCGGTCCATGTCGGGCATATCTTCATAGGACCAAGCGAAAGCTTTTATGTGTTCTTTCAACACTTTTGTCAATTCTCTCTCTTGGTCAATAGTCAACTCACTAGAAATTGATACCATTTTTGGGTCTATTTCAGTGTTCAGGTTGATCTCTTTGGTCAATACATCTGAAATGCTAAAAATGCAGGATGAATGCAATGAAGAACATGCAGAAATGTTAGTAAAAACATCACACAAATAAGCTAAATCATTCATATTATTAGGGCGCAAAGGATCAGCTACAAAGTCCTCGTCGAATAGTTATGGTACATCGATCAGGACATCCTCACCATTATTTTCATCACTAGTAGTTACTCCACCATCAACCAAGCAGAATTCGTCCTTAGATGGGGTAGATTGGGCTATACGAGCTACCTACTTGAGGGGATCAACAACTTTCTCCTTACCTTTCCCGATGAGGGTAGGTGAAGGAGTATCGGGTGATTCTTGCCTCAAGGCGCTCAAATGTGTCCTCATTAAGTGAGCTATTTTGTTGATAAGCTCATCGATGTCAAGACTGGACGAAACCATTTCGCTTGCAGAAGCCTTTTTTATTTTCTCATTCTGTAGGAGTGATTGAGCACCTCGCTTTCAGAAATCCACAATGTCAAAGAAGATCCCAAATCCAGGGACCCAATTTTCTTTTACTTTGATAATCTTGGCTTCTCCATTGTATGATTCCTCTTTCGCTTTGACGAACATGTTGGTCGACGCCTTTTTCATGTTGAAATTGATGGTCCATCCCAGGCCATTGGGTTTCCATTCCCTAGGGTTAATCTGAAAGGAGGTAACTCCTTGTCCACGTGCCCTAGGCCTTTTCCAGGTTCAAGATGTTTTCTCATGTATCGAACGACCCAAGGAGACCACTGAGAAATAGACTTGCTATCTTCTTTATGAGTAGAAGCAATAGTGAAACCATAACTTCTGTCACCATCGATGGATGCTATAGTTGATAGCTTGTCGGCCTTTAAGACCACCACTTTTCCATTGTGCAGAGAATCTTCACCAATTGATGTAGAGTAGAGGGAACTCCTCTCAAATTATGAATCCACGGCCTTTCTAAGAGAAGGGAGAAGGTGACCGGTATATCTATGAGAATGAAAGTGACCATCCTTCCCCAAAATCCACTTCAGCTTCAAAAGTCCCAATGACGGATCTTTTATAATCGTCATAGGCTTTGATAACAATCATGCTTCACACCAGTTTGCTTTCAGGTATCTCTAAGATCGGAAGTATCTTATGGGGACAGACATTGACTGGAGAGGTGGTTCCGTTGAAGGACACAATATGAGGCATGACGAAATTAGGAGGCAATGGGGCTGCTTCAGTGAGATCAAACTTGCTAGTATCAGCGTACGCAGCCGGATGAGTTTTAGATGCCAAGCGCTCTTTCTGAACTTCCTCATCCAATTTAGTTATCTTTCAGATTAGATCCTCATTCACACTTGAATCTCCTGACCATGATGGTTGACGAGTCCAAGCATAAGTTCCGAAGGCATTGAAGAATTCTTTAGTTTGCAGCAGACACTTAATTTCCTCGATGGAAGGACCCTGTTCCATCTTGGATACTGGAGGAGAATTCTCGACAGTTTCAGAAACCCAATCTAGGCGAACAACAGTTCGTTTCCAACCTTTTAAGGGGAAACACAAAGTCAGCACTCGTGCCCCACCGATCTTGCCACGCATAGTGAAGATTATGCATGAAAGCTTGGACTTCCCAAGATATTTCTCTTTCCTATGCTTCATAAGGCCTAATATGGGAAAGTACCTCAATTGATAGAAGTGGACCCAATACACTATATAAAGGGAGAAAAAGTCTATTTGAAGTTTTGGCAGATGGCCGAAGGTTTCGGTAATTGCTATTATCGGGAAGGGACCCTTGGGGTCAATCATTTGGTCATTATGCCTCGTTGAGCAGGGGGGGGTGGCACGTTATGGCTAGAAACAATGATCATTCAGGGAACGACTAACATTACGCTGCACTGGGCAGGAGGTTGGCATGTTATGGCCGAAAATAATGGTCACTCATGGAATGACTTGACATTATGTCGCACTGGGCATGAAGTTTCTATGGTTTTTCTATGTGAAGGTGGTCACATAGATGGATTTCAATTCGAGAGTAGGGTAAGGGTACAATGCGATCCTTTCACTGTTTAGATATACCTGACTTCGATGACCTTGGCAGGTAAATCCAGGCTGGTAAGTCTACACAAGGTGTTTACATAGACTTCCTCCCCTAAGAAATTAGCATATTCAGGCGACACCAAGCCTATGCAAACAATATTAGAGGGGCATAACGAGCATTAGCAGCCCGGGAAGGCCATGGGGACCTTCATGCAATATCTAGATGCAGTCAATTTATTATCTTTCATGAGCCATTTTATGGGGTATCACTTGGATCGATGTCATTTTCTTCATTTTGCGAAAAAAAGTTTTCGAAAATCATTTTTCAAAACTCAGTTTTGAGTCCCCAGCGGAGTCACCAATTTTGTGAGCGGGCGAACTTTCTCTTCCCCTCTCCTCAGCCAGTTGGTCTTTGGGAGTGACCAAAAACTTGTGCGTGTGAGAAAAGGTTTGAAAAGGATTTACTACCACGGACCTGGAGGGCGAACAGGGGTTGCCTGTCTCGGCACATACTCGCAGCGGGAGAGAGACCTTGCGTTAGAATCGAGCCATGTGGCCCAGATATCAAGGTCTAAATACCTCGTATCTCGCATTAAAAGGCACTGGGTCGGCTATGATATGCCAAAACATTTGGTTTAAAAGAGATCGGAAAAACCATCACTTAATAGCGAATTGTTTTCATAAATACAGTTTTGGAGTCGCCACCTAGTTCAGCTCAAAGAAATGGGTTCGCGCAAAAGTTTATTCATGACTTCGATCCAACATCATTAATGATATACCATAAAATGACTCACATTAGTGTGTATACCTAGGGTATATTTTATTACATGCTTGTTTTATATAACAATATACCTTGCGTAATTTAAAAATGTATGGTCAGAACATACTTAAAGAGTATCCTTGCATTTGTTCACAATAAAGAAATCTAGAATCACGAGCATATGCTTTATTATGCAATCAATCATTGCAATAAAGTTGGGCGCAATAGCTAGGAACCCTCAGTTTACCTTTCCTTGTGGTTGGGTTTTTCCTTTGGACCGATCGTGTGATGAGTCGGGAGAACTTCGACAACGCTTCGGGTTGAATTTGGTGATATATGAGTAACATTGGATCTTTAATTCGATAGAGTTCCGACTAGGATCGGAAATTTAGAGGACAATCAAAAGCTATAGGAGGCTATAAATGGGTATCGGATGTGAAATCTCTGGGAATTTGGGCAGAGTTTCGGGAGGAATTGATATAGGGAAGGTCCAAGATCGGATCCTTGACTATCCTAATAGGGGTTGTCCAAGATGCGGGGCTTGGAGTGAAGTCAGTCGATGGCCAGGTACTAGGGTCTATCGACAGCTTCGGGATCGGTTTTTCGAGGGAAAGACTCGATCGAAATGCCTAGAATGGCTTTAGAAACGGCTTAGGAAGCTTAGAAAAGGCTTAGAAAGGCTTGGAAGAGGTTTAGAGTGAATGTCATCAAGTGTTAGAACTTGAGAGGTGGTTTGGAATGAAGGAAGGAGAGGGCATTTTATATCCATCTCGGGGTGTCAATCTAACCGATCGGCTAGATTACACCTTCTAGAAGATGACACATGACAGTCATCCAGAGGGTCAACTAGCCGTCAAATGCACAATAATTTTGACTTTTCTGTAAAAATCTGTTAGGAGAATTTTGTACTGTTTTTCGGGATTACGGTTTTTGAGAGATTTTTCGGTTTTTTGAAATCAAGGCTTTGAAACATTTGGGTGGAATCAAGGTTCCGGACAATTTTGGAATTTTCGAGAATTCCAGGGTTTTGAACATTACGGAGTCAGGACTTCAAGATTTTGGACATTTCAGAGTCAGGGATGCAGGATCACTTCAGAATCAGGGTTCCGGACATTTCAGAGTCTATGCTCCAGGATCATTACGAATCAAGGATTCCGGAGATTACGTAGTCTAAGCTCCAGGATTTTGGGGACATTATGGAGTCAGGGTTCCAAACATTTTGGAGTCTAAGCTCCAAGATTTGATCATTACGGAGTCGGAGCTCCAGAGTTCTCGGATGCACAATCGGTCTTCTGCCGGCTCCGCTAGAATTTCACTCATACCTAGAAACAGATTAAACATTCATCATCGGGCTGAGTGGACCGTGCTCAAAGATATGTTCGTGGTTTCATCCCTTTTTCCCATTGTTTTCAATTAGTGTCTTTTCATGATTTTTCATCTCATAGATGGTTTGTACGAAATCTATATAATTTTTATTTGTCCTTATATAATATTAAATTTTTTTATCTCGTTATGTACTTGTTTATATATGATTAAAGTTATTTGTATATTATCATTTATATAAAAAAAGTTCTTTATATATTAATATTTGAACCCCGTAAAAAAATAATTCTGAATTCTCCATAGGGGTACTAAACCTCCCAATCTATAATTTCGAAGAAATAAGCACTCTCATTAACTCTAGGATACGATAGTGCAAAAAACTCCTTTTCAGTCAAAACTAAGTATGCAATTGATCCCTTGTCCAACAATTTCACTTAATTTCCAATCGAACACTCCACCAAATCCTTGCGTCACTTTATAATTTAGAGGATTTAAATCTTTTCATGAACTTTCTTCCGTAATAATCAACTTAATTTGCTAGGTTGATTACTGCAAAATCGAAATTCACGAATTAGCTTGTACTTCCTAGAATGTTCATCAAAATGAAAGCCTAGTTGATGTAACTGAAACACCGCCTCAAATTCATTGTTATTGAGGGTAATACCAAACACTCTTTTGTAATTGAGTTGCAAATTACCATATTGTACGTCATTTTTTTTGGCACTAAACAAAGTAAACCATTACATGCGCAAACAACAGAATAAGATGACAACTAACATTGGTTAGGATATGTAGGCATTGACTACTTCATTTGGTTGAAAGAAATTTTGGTAAGATATCTGTCTTGTGTATCAATTAAAGAAATATTTTGTCTCAAGATTTGTATTCAAAACAAAGATTAGGAATCGAAGAAGAAAAAGAGGTTTTATTGATTGAATCAAAATCGGATTTTACAGAGAGAAAGTTCATTCCTAATCTGAGCTTATTCTACGCTTATAAAGCTCATTGTGTACATTTACCAATGTGCCCTCAATTACATTTTACTAATAATACAGATACTATAATATATACTTTGACTATATTGTACATAATATATCGTGAGCAAATCTAGTCCATTAGGAACTTGAAGCATACATCGCCTTGCTTCATGATTTTACACCAATGAAATTGCTTCATAATGAAAGAAGACTCACGAGTTAAAGCGTACCATGATTTGCAAACACATCGACATTTCAGGATCATTTCTACCAAAAGCATTGATATGATATGAAAGAGGTAAATAAGGAGCTTGTATTTACAGGGCCGTTTCAACCTTCTCCGGGTTTAGGGGCGAATCTAAAATTGGAGACCTATTAATAGGTAAAAAATTTAAATGAAATATATGATTTATTACAATACTTAATAAGAGATCAAACAACATCGAATTTCACATCATAGAATAGACATAACATTATAACTAAAAGAAATTATCATATTGATTGAATAAGATGCTTATGAGATTTTTTAACTGTAAAATCATTAATAATACATCAATATGCTCTCACATATTTTCTCGATACTTAAAAATAGAAAGACAGCTTTGATGTGATTGAAAGAAGAAATGAAAAATTATTTTATAGGTAATAAAAGGATTGAATGGAATTTCGAGAATAATATCAATAGTAAGGGAGATTAATGCTCTTGATATTCTATTTTTAATTTTGATCTGATGAAAATTTGAAAAAAAAAAATTAAGACATAATAGATATTTGAGAAGTTAATTATAAAATATTTTAATTCATTAATCAATACTTGTTATAGATTTCTTTTATAAAAAAATACTTAATTAACATAAACTCAAATTTAATTACATTAGATTAATAATCCTTAAAATGAGCCTCTATTTCTGTTAGGCCTCCGACTGTTGCCCATCTCGCCCCATCCCAAAAACGACCTAGTTGTTTGGATCCTCCCTCATTTTGTGCACTTCGAGATATTTTCTTTCTCTTCACCATTTCATATGGCTACATTTTCCCTATATAAGATGAAGAAAAGGTGTCTTAGTTACAAAAAAAGCAGACTGTGTGAAATAATAATTCTTGTGTATGTATAAAGCAAGAGTTAACTATATATTCAAGTAGTGCCCCTCCGGCCGCCGGAAAATCCAGTATTCCGGCGGCCATCTCCTTCCCTTAATATGATTTTTAAGGCAAAAGTGCCCCCATCCAATTGAAACAAAAAAACAAGCCTTACAAAATTGATAATAAAAACAAGAAAAATGACATTGTTGGGGTAGGAAAAGAAGAAGAAAGAATGTATTTGAAGGGTTGAAGAAGAAAGGAAATAGGGAGGAAGAAGAAGACGTACAAATTAGAAGGGCTCTACAAAAAATAATTAAGCTTATAATTAATGATAAGTTTTTGAATAAAAAGGTAAAGCCTATTAATTAGCAGATAGGTAATGATAAAAATTAATTACTTAACATAAATGTGTGTATATCATTGTGTTCACAATTAATTGAATTTTATTTATTTCTATATAGTGTATAGACGATCACTTTAAAATAATTTGGCAAATGACTATTAATAGGGTGATTTTATGCTGGTTTTATTTTTAATCTATTTGATGATTAATGGTGTATGAAAAATAGTTAAGCTTCAAATTATAAAATCATTAGCATAAAAGTTGTAATTCTAGATTGTTGTCTTTTAAATATAATGTGGTTATATTTAGTTTGAATAAATTGAGTCATTTATTATTTTGAGATAAAATGTTCCCCCAGATGTCCCATCCTAGCTCCGCCACTGTATTCAAAGCTCATTTCACTCATTTAGTTCTTCAGTACCAATGCATCGATTACAAAATCAAGAAAAAAAATGAGTTACATTCTCTATATAAATCTTTGCTACCTTCACTTCAAACAAAAGCGTCTTGGTATACTTTTGGTTTCGAGATTTCTCTACATAATTTAGAAACAATCGCATTTTTTCATATATCCAAAATATCATTTCCGGTGTACAAACCAATAGATTCTATTCATGTTTCCTTCGGTAAAATGCTCATCATATAGGCAATGAATTTTCCCAATGATTGAAGGGATACTGACGGATTCTTTAGCCGATTATACCAAAATATCATGTGTGTGCATGTGGTTCATTAAGTTTACATTTTAGTTAAAAAAACATTTCTTTTATATCTTGTTATTTTACTATTTTGAACGCATTTTAAGATGATACATAAGGTTAAATGTTTACACTTACACATGATGTTAAAAATATTATGTTATTTGATGACAATACTGTCCATTTTTAGGGGGAGATTTAACGGTCTGTCGCATCAAAGTGGTTTTATTCTTTGGCGCGCATTTTGAAAGCTGATAAAAACAGAAACATAATAACTTGAGTTCAACTTTGATTTCAACAAATAGATTCACCACTAACATTTGAAATAGATTTGTAACTATCATTAAAAGTGTTACACACATAGAAGTACGCAAACATTGGCAAATACAATTTTTTTCCGATTCCAAAATCACGAATCCATTAAAGAACCAACCGAAATAGAATGTGTTGTGTATGGAATATTTGATAAACAAAAAAGAAGTCAAGAGCCAAATAAGTGATGCTTCAAAAGATAAAAATGAAAATAAAAGTCATTTTCAAATAAGAAAATTTCAACAACAAATTAAAAATAAGAAAATATATAAACGAAAAAAGATATTAGTAATTAAATATATACATGAGATTTATCATGATTTTCAAACCCGGACAAGCCATCGAACCAGCGAAGGGATCGGTTCATGTATTAAGGTTCAACCAGATTAAATCAGTGATCGAACCGAATTTTCTATAAATATATTAAAATATTAATTTTAAAATAAATTATTATTAAATATATAAATATCTGTTGGTCTTACAAACCCTATAATTTATATTTATATATTCTAATAAAAATATAATACAACATAATATAAGTGAAATAATGGATCAATTAGATTGGCTTAAGTTCGAATTCGATCATATCTTACATATATTATATGAATAAATTGATAGATTTAATTATTTTAAATAAAGGTTATTTCCTTAGATAATAAATTTGCAAAATTTATAATTTAAATATAATATAGTAAATAAAAAATATAAATTCAAATCAAATAATTTATTTTTGTTTGATTTGAAAATTATTTTAAAAAGTTTAATTGCAATAAGTCATACAAGATAATTTAGAATGTCAAATGCAATTAAAAGAAATAAAATATAGTATAAAATTATAGTATGGGAACTTAGAATCAATTAATTGTAGTGGCTTAGTGGTAATGTAAGTAGATGTGAAGCCAAAAGTCTTAAGTTTAAACCTCATTTCCAACATTTTTTTAAAGGTAATGACTCACTAAACCGGTAGTGTTGAACCAACCAGTTCGACTACAATCCAACCGAATTATAGGCCAGTTCTGATTAAACCCGGTCTGACCAGCTAGTCCGAGTTTCAAAACCCTAAGATTTATAGAGATAGATTGTTAAGAATCGAATTTGTAACAAAGATTGACCCATACATTATTGCTCTGGAGTTTCTCAATTGTATTTTTAAAATTACAAAGAAACAAAAGAGAAGGGGTGTGCCGTGTGAGTTCGAGAGAGAGAGAGATCCTAAGAGCATAAATGAAAACGGGTGAGAATACTGACAATCCGTTTATTTAAGGAATATGCATTATATTATTTTCTGTTTTAAGCCAAATGTATTTACATGAATAGCTGAATTGGTGAGCGTTACATATCTGGAAGATATTATAATTTTTATTTCCATTTTAACCATGTTGCTTCTTATTTTTTACCAGTCTAGAAACCTTCTTTACACATATCTTGTACTTTTCATTACCAAATTTCAATTGAAAAAAGTTGTCAATAATATCTAACGGTAATTCGTTCCGGTTAATAAATGTATGCAACAAATTAAAAGTACTATTCTTCTACACTACAAGAAAAAAACTCTTTTATGACAGAATATTAGTGACGGATGCCATTGCTTCCCTTGTCATTAGAGTTCCGTCTGTTAATTTTATGGGTGGTTTGTGTGAAGCGTACAGTTTTGACCCTATAATTCCCACCATTTTGTACACTTTCATAAACACTTTTTCATATTTTTTATGAATTTTATAAATAAAGGAATATTTCCCTCCACAAAATAGACATTCCTTTTTTAAAGTTTATGACTTTTGTTATATTTTTTTTATTAATATAAGTAAATAAAGGGAATCCATTAGTTAAGTTTCCAAAATATTCCAATTTTGCAAGGTTAGGAAGAAAGTTTTTTATACGAAAAATAAAGAATACACAGTACAAAAAAATATTATGAATTAATGGAGTTTTAGTGCACCGATTCAAACTACACTTTATTTCTATTTACAGCTTTCCCTTTTACAACTTACAATCGTTTCTCTCTCAAACTCTCACACACAAAAACCCCTAAAACCCCGCGACTCATTAGTCGGTGCTCAAGAATTCAATGGTGCATGCCCATTCTCTCTGACTGATAATCGCTTCTCGATGATGCGAAATCGGAGAGCTGGTTTGTCGATGCTCTCAATGGATCTCTGCTACCGAGGAATCTCTCCGATTCGGTGGCGATTGATTGTTTGGTGAATCTCGATAGTTTTAATCAGGATTCGGAATCTCGGCGCGCGGCGGAAGGCGGACAGGTTAGCAAGCAGGAGGCGGCCAAAAAATATAGAGCAGGAAGTGCTGCATAATGGCTTACCGGATTCGCCGATGCTGGAAAACGGTTCGCGAAGATGACTTTTGCTTAGGTACATATAAATCTCAATATCTTTCGATACTTAACTTGATTTCATCTCAGTATTTTCATTGATTTGTTTGCAATTGATGATGCAGTGATTCAAGTGTATCAATTATACCGCTTCCAGAGCCACAAGCAAATAATAGTAAAACTATAGAGCCTAATGTATTATTGCATTGATCTGTTTTCTCTATATAGAGCTTGATTAGTGAAATCCTATGTATTGCTGACTTATAATGTGCCTTGTGGATGCTTTGTAGAGTTAATTGGTGAAATTCTGCAGAGTTGTTTTTCATAACTCTGTTTCTCATCAGAAGTTTCCTCCTTCGTTAGCAGCTTCTTGCAAGTGAGTGTTATTCCTTACAAACTATTTTTTCACTGTCTTTTCTTCGTTTTTGGAGGTTGTAGCATAAATCTATTGACAGAATGCTTGTGTGTGGTGAGATATTGGACAGTTTAATTGAGAATATGTCAAATCTAATTGTTGCATCACAAGTGCCACAACAAATTATGTCTTACAATTATTCTTTTAATATTATAACATCTATGTTGCTCTTCATACTTGTACTGTTTTACTCTTTTCAGTTTGTAAGTATGTGTATTAAACTCAACTGAACTATTAAGTATCATGTACCAAACACTAAAGTAAACTTCAAATTAAGAATGTTGATTTTGGAGACCTAGTTCTTGCAAGAATTCGATTCGTTTTATTTAGAAAAATTGCAGTTCTTGTAAACTAAATGAGTTAGAATGAACTGAGTTCCTTCAATTCTCTCAATCAGAGGGGAATTTCTTGTGTTTTAGCTTCCATTAGATCAAGGGAGTGGAGAGGGGAAAGCGATGTACATCGATGCTGAAGGGACATTCAGGCCACAGAGACTCTTACAGATCGCTGACCGGTAATAAAATGGTCTAATCTCCCTCTCTCTCATTACGACTAACAAAAAAACCCTAAAACCCCATTACTGAAATCACGATTCTCGATCTCAACCAGATTTTCTCTCCCGCCGGTGCTGAAGAATTCAATCGGCGTCTCCCGATCTCTTTTGGCTCGGTGAGTTTGTTTTCTCTATGTTGGATTTCATGTCTCCTCCCTCTAATTGATTATCTTCACCATCGAATTGCTCTATTCTTAGTCTCCGAATGACTATCTCTCTGTGTATCGTGTTTCTTGGTTCATCAATGGATTTCTTGTTACATTGACTTGTTTTTAATCTCGTGTTATATTTCTCCATTTTATTTAGGATAACCTTGGGCTCCAACTCTGCGACTTTACTTTGTTCTATGTTCTGTTTGATCGGCCCAAAGTACATAACAAAATGCATAGTTTAATTATTGAATGTCAATACTAGCTTTTTCTGTTGATATTTGTTGTGACTTAATCTTGTATCTCTGTCTTCTTCTGCCCTCAACATTTTCTTTCTTTTCACTTTTGATGTGTTTCTCTCATGATGAAAGCAACATAGACCACGGATTGTAATTAATTAGCTGTTGTCCTACCGCTTCCTGAATTTACCATGTTTTTGTTTTCTTATGCTCACTTACTTTTTTGTTTAGTTTAAATTATAATATAATCTTTATATGCAGTCATGTTTACTTTCTTATTCCCAAATTGAGGATAAAGCACAAATTTGAATTCATTTGACAGGTGACTCTAGAGATAGCTTAACTCTTGGTTCTCTCAGGAAAAGTAGACTCAACCAGTGGCAATTGAAAGGTTTTTGCTTCCTACTAATATTTTTCTCCTTTTTTTCTTTTAAGACTTGATCGTTTATTTTTCTGCTGCAAAAATCTCAGGTCTCATGTCTTGGAGACTTGCTATTATTGGTCTTTATATTATTTGCTCTCGTTTTTTACTTGCTATTATCGGTCTTTATATTATATGCTCTCGTAGCTGATATAATTTATTAGAAGAAAAAGCAGAAATAAATAGGAGAAGAGAAGTACAATGCGTTGTTAGCTTTAGCAAGCCATGCCACGTGCTTATGAGCTTTGTTGAACTTTCCATCTAATCCTATTTCAATGACATGTTTTTGGTTTTGAAAATATTGAAATAATCAGATAAAAATATGATAGAAAACTGATTCACAAAATGAAATTAAGGAGTTTCCAATGTCTCAACTAAAATTCCGATAGGTAATTAAAAGATTATTCATATTGTCCAGTTAAGATAAACTCTTTAAACTAACGTTTAACAGAAATAAAAATTAATTTCCTAACAGGAAGGTGTTCGAGGAGATTTTTACTGATGAGGACTTGTTTTATAGGTGAATTATCTATTCTCTCATTTTACTGTGTTGATAAAGTATTTTAATAATTTGAGTGTTTCATGTTATGTATAGGTTCAGCAGTTGGATTCAAGCTGGACAGTCTTTTAAAACTCACAGATACCCGTGCTGTTAACAACAAGATAACACTTATGCATTACCTTTGTAAGGTATGTTAATCATACTATTTCTTATTACCTTTGTAAGGTACGCATTACCTTATGCATTATTATCTCGTTCCTAAATATTATTGTATGGTTGACAGGGTAGAAATGCAGATGCCCTTGCTCAATATTTTGGTGAGGATCCAGCTCGGCGCCCATTTGAGCAAGGTATGTTCTTTGTATTACATTTCTCTTTGTAGCAGTAATTTCTAAATATTTACTGTGTGTAGCTTAATATTTACTGCACATCTGGTTACTTAATATTTACTATTTTGAAAATTACATTGTTTTAAGACTTGTTTTTCCTCTTATTGTTATGGCCTGATTTACACTTATTATTTGACTTGCCTTTTTGTCTTAATATGTGTAAGGTTTAACTTAATATATTCACATGTAGTTCCTAATAAACATGAATCTGCATCTCATAATGGTTGAACTAAAGATCAAAAGCTTTTGTGTCAGCAAAGAGAGCATATTACAGGTTTTTGACCAGTTCTGTTATTTGCTGTAGCTTATGTTTTCAATACTCATTTTTGTTTATTTTTGCTACAAGAGTTGTTTCAGCAGTGGAAATCAACATTCTTTTCTAAGTTATTTTCATCTCTAATTATCTCATATTTCTTTCAAATGCGTTCTGTTGTTAAGAAGGTAGCAAGTTGTTTCCCGATTGCAATTATCAGTGGAAGAAGCTGTGATAAGGTTATAGCAGGTTTCCTTTCAACTATTGGCATTTTGTGAGCTTTATCTTTTGATTTTGTGCTTTGATGTTCATCTAGTGCTGGGTTTTGGTGAACATGTATATCAGTTTGTAGGACTGTATGAACTCTATTATGCGGGTAGTCATGGGATGGACATCAGGGTGCCTAGAGAATCTGTTTCTGATGGCAAGCAGGTAACATTTTGTGTTGAGTTTCCTCTGGATTTTAATCTTTTCATTTTTGTGCTTCTTAATTATCTTGATTTCTTTCAAATGCAGGGAAAGAAAGTCAATTTGTTTCAACCAGGAAGTGAGTTTCTACTTATGATTGAAGAGGTATATGAATCTCTTGCCTTGTGTCATCAAGTTTTTGCCTTGTAGTGTAAGTAGTTCAATCCATAGAAAATATATGACCAATTTGTTTAAGTTTTGATCATGTTATTTATATTGTTTTTATCTATTTTCCTTGACATACATATCACCTCTTGTAGGCCGAGGTGAGAAATGGGACTTTCCAATCGAGAATATTTCAAATCTAATATGGTGTTATATCACAAGTATCACAAATCACCTCTTATGATTATTCTTTTATGATTTGGGTGCTTTTTTTGGCTAGCAAAGCTAGGAAATATTCTGCTGTTTCCTGCCATATATGAAAATTGAAATGAAAGTCCGGTTATATGAATAATTCATAATGATATAAGCAGTTATTTTTATATTTCCACGTAAAAACTAATTCATGTAATCAATTTAATGTGTTTTGTGGACATGTCATTTTTGTTTGCTATCTAATAAAGTTTCGCCTTTGCTTTGCAGGTATGAATTCGATTGAAAATTTTAGGCTGACTTCAATTTTTTGGATCAGCAAAAGATATCACATAGAAGCTATTTTTGTTTTTTTTTTAAGTAGGGTCTAATTTGATCAACTGCATAGTTATACTTTCCAACTTACTTTATTTGTATTAATCAATGACAAACTTATTAATTAGACAAGAATATGCATTTTTTTTATCAATATAATCAATATTTATTTAGCTATCAAGTGTATTATGAGCATTTGACAGATATAGAGGAAAGAAATAAGGTTTTGGATATACAATGTAAGTGTGACGGATTAGCGACAAATCAACGTCACAATAAATATAAAACTGTGACATGCCTTCAGTAATAAAGGCGTCACTAAAATCCGTCACAAAATACGTCACGAAGTTTTGTTACATGAGTTTTTGTGACGGAGTCTGGTATGTCATAACTGCGGTCACAGGACAAGATTATGACGGAGTGTTGAACAATTGTGACGGAATTTTCCGTCATAAAATCCCTGTTTTTTTGTAGTGTTAGATAGCACTGTTTCTTTGCGCCTACAATTAATTTACTGCTTTGATGCGTATTTTAAGATGTTATATAACGTTAAATATGCATGCATGGGGAATTTATACAAAACACCGGTTAGATTGAAAGAGATCTCACATGCATGATGTTAAAATATTCTGTTATTTGATGAAACCACTTTCCTTTTTTATGAGAAACTTAACGGTCTATAGGATCAACGTGGTTTTGTACTTGCGCACGTATTTTGAAAGTCGATAGAAACAGAAGTATAATAAGTTAAGTTCAATTATAATTATAATTTCAATAAATATATTCACCAATGACGTTTAAAATGATTGTACTTATCACTAAAAATTCTTTACAAATAAAGCGAAAAAAATTGAAGGAAAAAAATAAAAAAATCGATACTAGACTGTCTAAATTTTATGTATACAAATATAAAATAAATTGAATGCTTAATGTTTAATAATAAATAATAGATAATATATTAAAGGATAAAAAATAATACGGCTTTATTAGTGATTTTTTATAATAATAATAATAATAATAATAATAATAATAATAATAATCTAAAAAACATTAATAAAAAACAAGGCCCTAACAGAAGTTGAACAGACGATCGTAAAAACTGGAAACACATGATTCCACGATTGAACCGTCCCCTTTTACAAAATTTTATTTACTTATACAATTGTATTAGCCCGAAACAGATCGGGCCTAAGCGGTTGTTCACCCTGTTAGCCAATCCTTACAGATGAATAATTGATGATTCCCTACTGTTTAATAACTTGTGGGTGATTGTACGTTAACGATCTCTGAACTTTCATGTAAATCGTATATATGATTTAATACAACATTTCTATGTTCTTTGTTGTACGCTCAAACAAAATCCAATTGTTTTTTTTATAGTGTAACCTATCTTTTATTTGTACGTTTTTGTGGTTGTTGAGATGATGTGATAAGTCAAGTGATATGGTTGAATAAAATATAATCTCATTTTAATAAATACTTTCTTTGTTATTTGAAGCTTATAGTCAACATCTTACTCCGCTCTTTACCAAAAATTTGTTGTCACTGTTGTCACAATACATTAAAACATGTGTCAAGCTAATTGTTCTTGAGCTAATCAATATGAAAATCCTTCTTTCATTTCTATATTTATATCTTCAGCTTTATTTTTTCATTTGCTATTTTAAGTTTTCTTCTTTTCAAAGTTTCACCCTATGAATAGCAGACAAACAGGGCCGGCCCTGGGATTTTTTTGTGGTGCGGCCACCCAGGGCCCCGAGCCGGAGTGCCCAAAAATATATTTGTGTTTATATATTTAGTTATTAATATTATAGAATGTAACATGGAATAATAAATAGTGTTGGATCAAACCTTACTTTTTGCAATAAAATTAAGATTTTTCTTTAGAATAATTGTTGCCAGTGTCTTTTTTTTGCACTGTTATTTATTTATGTCCTTTTTTCATCTTTGTATGCGATTTTGTCTTTTTTTGTCCGCTTCAATTTACTTTTGCCCCTTTTACTTTTCTTTTAAGTTTTTTTTTTTTGTCTTTTTGTTAAGATATAGTATACCCAGTATACTAAGGTCAGTATCCGGGATACTGTCACCGGAAACCACCACCGACACTGCCCCGCTGCCAGTATACCCAGTATACCATGTTCAGTATCCGGGATACTGTCACCGGAAACCGCTGCGCCGCCAGTATACCCAGTATACCAAGGTCAGTATCCGGGATACAGTCACCGGAAACCGCCTCCGACACCGCCCTGCCGCCAGTATACCAAGGTTAGTATCCGGGATACTATCACCAGAAACCTGCTCCGACACCGCTCCGCCGTCTCCGCCCTACCACCGCCACCGCCATCGCCCAAATCTCGCTGGAAAAAACTCCGGCCACAAGGAATAAGCCGGGAATTCGATTTCCTGGCGTTTTTGACAGACCTGTGCGGAAATCGCCGGAGTCCACCGCCGCTGAGCATCGCTGCCTGATTCCGCCGTTTCCTGGCGCGTTACCGGCGATCTCCGCCGCCTTTTCAACTCCCTACGCTGATTTTTCCGGTGAAAATGAAACCACCGTCGGGAGCAACACAAATCTGAAAAATCAATGAACCAAAAAACACAAAAAAGGACAGAGCAGTGGCAGCCAGAAACAAACATGCCAGCAAAACGAAAATCAGAAAGAAAAGAAGGCGGCCCGAGGTCTGAGGTGGAGGAGGCGTCGGCGGTAGATCTGAGGGGGTGGAGCGTCAGCGGTGGGGCGAGCTTCGGTCGAAACCACGGGATCTGGTCGTGTCTCGGCGGCGGCACGTTAAAGGCGGTTGAAAATGATGAAATCTGGGCGTCGGGGCTACGGCGGCGGCAGCAAGACGAGAGAAATCGCCAGAAATGTCGACGGGGAGATCTGGGGTGAGATCTGGCGGCAGGGGTTGTTGTAACGTCAAAGGCGGCGAAGTTCGGACGGCGACGACGGTGAAGCTTGGACGGCGACGGTGGCTGGAGGTCGGAAGGCGGAGCTTCCGGTGATGGAGGCGGTGATGGCAGGGGATAGGTCGCCGGAAAAAATGGGATTGGGGGCAAAAAGGACTTTTCTGAATCGTGTTTTTGTTTGTTTGGAATTTTGTTAATCGCGTTTTTTCAAATAGAAAGAAGACAGTGGCAACAAACAGGTGGAGTTTTTAGACCATTTTTTTACAACCCTCTTTTCTTTATCAGGGGCCTACTTTTTCTATTTTAAACCTAAATTTGTCTAGGGCCCCAAATTCTCAGGACCGGGCTGCAGACAAAACTAATTTCCCTATAACACAGTCTTCTAAACATTGTTCTTGTTTGTTTATAAGAAAATGTGTTTCTTATTTATACTGAAAAAGGGTAAACAAAAGACTACGCTAATTTGATGTTCATACTGAAAGTTTTTACTAATTAACGAAAAATTGCATGGCTATAATTTTCATCCAAATCACTTCTTGATTCCACGAGAGAACATTTGGAGGTAACACTTCTTGATTCCCATCTCCCATGAAGTGACTTGAATTAAGTAAGTTTTGTCATCTATTTGAGAAATCACTCGACGTTGTAACATACTTGGTGGAATGCCAGAGGTATAGTATGTTGTAGCACTATTGAATAACCTTCACTTTTATGCCCTATCACTTTCCATATTTTCAGAAACGTGAATTTTCGTGCACTATGAGTTTCAAACTTCCTCCTAAATTCACTAATCTATAATTTCGAAGATAATAATATCTCTCATTAACTTTAGGATGCGAAATTGTGAAAAACTCCTCTTCTTTAAAGTCAAAACTGAGCATAATACTACCCCCTTCAACAAAATGTTCGTATATTTTTCAATGGAACGCTCCATTCCAACATATAGCTGCATCAAATCCTTGCTCCAATATATAATTTGGAGAATCTAAATCTTTTCATGAACTTTCACCCACATTAATCAACTGAAATTTACTAGGCTGCCTATTCATAAACTGAAATTCCCGAATTACCTTATATTTCTCTGAATGTTCGTCAAAATGAAAGCCTAGTTGATAACTCACGTATGGCTTCAATGGTTTCTTTGTCATTGAGGGTAATAGCAAGCATTCTTTTGTAATTGGGTTGCAAATTACCACATTGTCCATGTTTACTTGTGGCACTAAACAAAGTAAACCATTGCATTCACAAACAATGGAATAAGATGTCAAGTTATACTGGTTAGGATAGGTAGGCATTGACAACTTCATTTGGTTGAAAGGTATTTTTCTAATCTTTCTCTCATGAATCTCTAAAGAAAGATTTTACGAACCCGGCCCATTAGGGACTTGAAGCATATGTCGACATGCTTCGTGATTTTTAGACCATTGAAATTGTTTCGTAAGAAAAGAAGACTCATGAGTTAAAGCATATTATGATTTGCATATACGTCTACATATTAGGATCATTTCTGCAGGAAACATTGATAGGATGTGAGCTATCACATATATGGGTAAATAAGTAACTTGTCCTTTAGATCCTTCCTCATTTTGTGCCCTTGGAGATTTTCTCTTCACCATTTCATACAGTTATTCCCTTCACAATCTGAAAAAATTGAGTATTAATTAAAATAAAAATTCAAGATTATAATTGTTATTTAATTACAAACATGCATAACAGTACAAATCAAGTCTTCACTATCCTAAGCTCATTTCCACTCATTTAATTCTTCAATACTCGTGATATTCAAATCAATTACAATCTCATCATATACGTAATGAATTTACCCAATCATTGATGGGCTGCCCTTAGATACGACTTGCCGGTGATGCTTATATGTGCGAAAGCAATATATTAATAAAAGGTTTTCGAGTAATAAAAGATTTAGTTAAATGCATTCGGACCATCCTGAACTTATCCACTTTTTTGTCCGACATCTTTGAACTTTCAGAAGTTTCTCTTACCCCTTGAACTTTTTAAAAGTGTTTCTCACCCCCTGGATATGACGTGTCAACTTTTGATTGGATGATATATTTGAAAAGTCAAACCAATCAAAAGTCAACACGTGAGACCTACCGGGATGAGAGAAACTTTTGAAAGTTTTTTACGGGAGCGAGAGAAACTTTTAAAATGTTCAGGGAGGCGAGAAAAACTTTTGAAAGTTCTGGAATACCGGAAAAAAAAGTGAACAAGTTCAGAGAGATTTCGATGGGTTTGGCCAAAAAATAATGTTAAATCTTTTTGTTAATTTAAAGTTTAATAATCAATTGTTTTGCGCGTTAGTTGAGATTATCTATAAGATAATTGTTTAAAAAAATAACCTTACATATACTTAATTGTGTATGCATGATGTTAACATGTGACGTTTATTATGGCATCGACTTTCTGATTTTTACTAATCATTTTCTTCTTTTTACTAATTACGACTTTAATGGTTTATCGAATCAAATTGTGCTGGCGCGCATCTCAAAAGCGCCCAAAACATAGAAATATAGTAATTTGAGTGCATCTAAAATTTTAATAATAGATTCACCACATACATTTGAAATGCTTCATGACTAATACAACACAAAATCATCATCCGATAGAATAATTTCTATCCGATCTTTAAACTGTTAACCCATTAAGGAACCACCTAAGGAAAAAGAATGTATTGCATGTTATTCATGTGGAATCAATAAACAAAACTCAACAGCTAAATTAGCGATTCTTCAAAAGACAAACATGAAAATCAAAGTCATCTTCAAATAACAAATTTTCAAGAACAATGTAAAACAAGAAAATATACAGCTTAGAAAAATATAAGTAATGAAATATATACAATAAGATTTAAAGAGATTGTTAAGAATCAAAATTCTAAAATAGATTCAAAACAAACCTGATTGTTTTCGAGTTCTTCAATTTAATTTTGGAAATTACAAAGAGAAATAGAAGAGAAGAGGCAAGAATGAGAGAGAAACTAACATATTACAAAACATGCGAGTATCCTGACAAATTTTCCATTTAGAGCCAAATGTACATACCTGAATATCTAAGCCGGCAAGCATTACAAATTTGAAATTCATTTTTTTCCATTTTGACCCTATTGTTTCTTACTTTTACAAGGCATTCGAAAGCCTTCTCAAAAAATATCATGTGCCTTTTTAATATCATATGTCAGTTATAAATTTTTAATTATAATTGTTTATTATTATCTTTGAAATTGAGAGTTTTTGGTAATTATTAACAACTATTTACGATTAATAATTATATGCAGCGAATAAAAATATGACCAAAATACTTGAAATTTATCGACAATAAAAATGATATCATCGAGGATAAATGTAATTACACTTATGAGCATCTGAAGTGCTAACACTTGAAGTTATTAAAATTGAAACAATAAAAAATAGCATGTAAAAATGTAATTGTTTTGTATTAATAAGTGATAATGTTGATAAATCTATACCACAAATTTGTTGAAGTGGCTTAAGGTTCACATTTTTCTACTCTATTATTTGATTTTTTTTATTCAATTATGTTATTTTTATTGTCATAATGTTTAAGTGTATATTCCATGAAGAATATAAATGAGTATATCCCCAAAGGATATTTTAATTTGTATATTATAGAAGAATATATATGTTTCTATTCTTGAATGATTTGAAATGCCTGAATTATACAATCAAAAGTCTTGACAATATACTAGAAGATTTGTACTTGATATAAAAAAATTCAAACAAATATGAAATACTAATATGAGTAGTATTTTGTCACAAATGAATTTTCATCTAGAAGATGAATACTAAATTAATTATTATTATAGTTTAAGTTGATGATTCAAACATAAAAGGGACTTTGGGAGAGATATCTATTGGTGTTTATTTTGGAAAAAGAATAAAAAATGTAATTTTTGAGAACGAAATTATGTCTTAAGTTTCACAAATATATTTTGGTCATTATACCTTTGAGGGGAAGTAACATTAATTGTACTGAATATTATACTCTTTTTCCTTCGTTAAGTTTTTGTTTTCACTGGGTTTTTCTTAGCAAGGTTTTAACGAGCCATATTTATATTATGTAATAATAATCTTGCGAAGGTTTTGTCTCACTGGTGTTTCTTGTTAAGGTTTTTAACGAGACAGTGTCTCATTCATAAAAATGGACATCAAAGGGAAAGTGTTATAAATATGTGCATATTGCATATATTTTATTGATGTTCATTCATTACTCTATTTATTTGTATTAATTAACTTGTATATGAGCTTTGCCTATAAATTGAGGCTTATTGTACCCTTTGTAGATAATGAAGATAATGAGAATAAGATAATTCTATACTTATTTTGTCTCCATACTTGTTATGCTCCATTTTTCTATCTATTAACCTAATATATATTCTTCTTTGTTTATATTATTTACAACAAAATCCTTATTGTAACTTTAAAAGAAGTTGTTTTCGCAATTTTCAAATCTTCTCAGGAAAGTAAAAACGCCTCTTGCAGAAGAATTTAAATGTTGACACTATTTTTATTTAAAACATTTGGATTTGTAAGGTGAGCCTCTATTGGATATATATGATTATTATTTATCAATAGTTAAATGCATACTTAGCAGCTTAAAGTCGATGCCTCTTTTTTTGAACTATTGCCTTGATGCTGTAAGAGTCAAAACAAGCTGAGAAATTATAGGGAAAGTCAAGAGATTTTTTTATGGATAATAAGAATACAATATAATAAGATTTAATTATTAGAATGTTGTGAGCGTGGGAAAAAGTCGCCAGGTTGTGGAAACTTACTCACTGGTTTCAGACCAAGTTAGGCCTCTTTTAGAAGCCTGAATGTTTTTGGAGTCGCCACTTAATTTAATTTTTACGGGTCAATTAAGAAAACCCTAAAATGTGTAACCAGAGGTGGGTTCG
>CAOJBJ010466673.1:0-12628 GCA_948291685.1 Euphorbia celastroides | reverse complement strand
CCGGAATGTTCAAACCGCCAATACATACCTCCTCCATTTACATTCAATTACAATAATTAAAATGATAATTGTTAAATACTACTCCAAGTCCATAAACCAAAATTTTGGCCATAAACCAAGTCCAAATTCTTTACTCATACTGACTGCAATTCTTTCTTCAGCTGAAAGAAATTGACGATATGCTCATTTTGCACCATAGAGAAAAGGATTAGAGATAAGTTTAACATTTAATATTGCACAATAATTGTTGTTATCCCGTAACAAATAAAATGGTTCTTGATAAAGAAGTAAGTGTAGTTGACCGTTTGACCCTTGGGGGAAGGGCCACGAATTAATAAAATATATAACGAATTCTTGGAAAATAAGATAGCTCTTTAGTTTGTTGGGTGAATAATCAGTATTTATAAGCTGAATAATCAGTATTCACAATAATTTCCAAAACAGAAGTAGAATAAGAAAATCGAGGAAATAATCAACGGGGATAATTAGGAAGAGTCTATTTTTCTGGGTTGGAACTGTTTTTGGGGCTTATATTGCCCAAAACTACGACGTTCCCAAAATTCCAGAGCTCTCTTTTTCGGCTTTTCGCATCGCTACCCGTATCGAACAAACTTATCCCAAGCCCACTACAACCACGAAGGATCCTATCGACTCTTAGCTTATTATTTATCAAAACTTGTATAATTCTTAAGTAGAAAGACTTATCTCTTATTCATTATATATTCATTTTATTTTATTTTTCTCTTATTTAGCTATATATTTCAAATTTTTATTAATTTACATAAATTCTAGTACTTCACTTATTGTATGAAGAAATGTTGACTATATGAGTCACATTATTTGGATGACCAACCTAAACAAACCAAAAATCAAGAATACTCTATGAATTAGCCTTACTTTTCCACCATTTAATCAATAAATTTAGCATCTTTTTATTCACTTCGAAGGATGCCGATATGGCCGTTTATTATAGGAACTATACTGGGTTCAAGTTTTACTAGCGTCGAAGACAGACCTTTGAAAATAGTAAGAATTTGTCCTCATTGCGAATCACGTTGGGACTATGCTCGAATCCCGCCAACTATAAGCTCTGTTGCTACTGCTCGGGCCAAACCAAATGCCAATTCTGCAGCTACAGTAACAAACACAAGGTGCCCGAACTGAATGAAGACTACTCTATGTTATTTGCTATCTATTTCTCGTTATGTTCGGTAATAAGTATTAGCCTTAAATTAGTTTCGACATACTTGTGTTAGTTCCCTTTAATACCTATGTTTATAGGTTGAAAAGAAAGAGAAATGCTACTTGTCCACTTTGTTACTCATGGTCATTTCTATTATAGTAATATTTGATTTCCTCCAGTTGATATCATTTTAGTTCTAATATTATTTTCCTTTTCTTTCTGATGTGTTGTTTCAATTCACTTAGATTTTCCATGGTATTTTATTATATTTTGGGGAAAACTTAAAAAAAAGTCTGATGTTTCACGTTTTCTCAAATAAAACCTCTGGTGTTTAAAACCAAGCAAAATACCCCATGATGTTTAGCACCGTTAGCAAAGTGAGGATCGACCATCCAAGAGGTGTTAAGTGCTGACGTGGTGCATGAGTTTTTGTCAAAACATGCTTTTTTAACTCATTTCACAAAAACACTCATTAACCCTACCCATTTTCAACTTAACCCAATAATTCATTTATCCAAAAACCATTACAAACCCTAACCCTAATTCCATCACCATCGGCGTCGGAAAATTGCAATTCCGGCGACAGCACCAAGAAATCCGGTGAAACCCAAAAAATCCCCCTTCTCCCTCTTCTCACACGCCGAAAAACCCTTGGCTCCAATTTCTTGCCGCCGGTCGATTTCTCCCGCCGCCCCCAGTAGCCCTGTTCTCTCTCTTCTCTTCTCAAACATTGGAAATCGTGATCTGAAACGCCAGGGAATCGAGAAACGCCGGGAAATCGAGATCTGAAACAGATGGCAAAGAGAGAAATGAGAGTAAGAGAGGAGAAATCTTGAGAGGGGAGGGGTCGAGATCGACGGGATCTGGGGCTCACAATTTTCCGGCTGGGAGAGAGGGGAGGGATCGAGATGTGACGGCGGCGGTTTCATGGCAGCGGCGGGGGGTCAGTGAAGGAGCAAGGAAGACGGCGGCGTCTTTGCCGGAAGTGGTCGAGATCGGCCACAGAACCAGAACCTGCCACTGACACCGCCGGAGAACAAAAGAGGGAGGAGCAATTACTGGGTTGGGTTAGGGTTTCATGTTTGTTGAAGGGCTATTTGGATAAGTGAGTTGAGTGAGTATTTGTGTTGTGAATTAGGGTTATTTGGGTAAATGGATTTTAAGGTTAAAAAATACAATTGGATAAAAATGCTCATGCGCCACATCATCAGTTAACTGCAGTTGAATGGAAAATTCTCATTTTGCTAACGGAGCAAAACATCAGAGAATTTTTTACTTGATTTTGAATTTCAAAGAGATTTTTAAAAAAAAGGTTGAAACATCAGGGATTTTTCTTGTAGTTTTCCCTATATTTTACATGAATATCAGCAATATGTGTCTAAATTGAATGATATGAAAAACTGTTATTAAAGAACCGATTTATGCAAAATACTTACGTCGGTTACTAAAGAACCGACTAAATACTCATTAATAGTAGCGCGCGTTTTTTAATTATAATATTATTTTCCTTTCTCTCGCCAAATCGCGCCGACCTAATTAGCAAAAATCCCAAATTCGACCTAATCCGCCGTAGCCGTCGTTTCGCTTCTACCCTCCCACCATCGCCACTCCGATCATCTGCGCGCCGACTTAATTAGCAATCCACCGTCGCCGTCGTTCCGCTTCTACCGCCACTCCGATCATCTGCTTCCATCTCCACTCCCACCATCGCTACTCCGATCATCTGCGCACTTCTCTTATTTTGCCGAGGTAAAATTTCCTCTGGGTTTTTAAGTTTTCAATTAGAGTCTATCTGTCCGTGTAGTCTAATTCTAGGGAACAATTTTTCTTTTAAATTGTTGTTTCAGGAATGAAAAGATCATATACATATTAATCTGCTTTCCCTGTGTATTTCCAGTTGCTTATGTTGCGTTGAATGTGCTGCCAAAAGCTTGTACCCAATTCAGTGGGTTTGGATCAATGTGTGGTTCTTGTAGAAATTGTTTTTTGGTGTGCTGTATAGGACTTTATTTAACTTCTATTGCCATTAGTCCTGTTAATTTTTTTTTAATCACAATGGGTCTATTTTGAGTGGTAGTATATATATATGTCTAAATCCTTTGGTACAGGGCTCTGCTGAAGTAGTTTAAAGTTCAGGAAGGCAACGCCATTTGTACCTGTTGGAGACAACACAGGCTATTACATTCAGTGTTCTGATGTAAGTTTTTGATCTTTTTGCTGTTTGCTCAACACGATTGTGGAATTTTCTTTTCTCCTATACTTAAAGTTTTGTCTTGTGTGTGCTCAAGGCACCTGAATTTCTCCCTGTGAGACAAGCCAAAATCGTTTACAAGGGAAAGCATTTTGGTATTTCGGGATAGTGCACCCTGAGGTAACTACTGAACAAATTGATTGAAACAGTTCAAGCATTTCGCCTATTGGCTTGTGTTTTTTAATCTTGTCTTTGTTTTAGGTGCTGAACAACTTTGATCAGTGATCCGTGGTCCTGTATGGAACTCGATATTAATGCAAGCCTTCTTATAGAAAACAATCTGTAAGTTGTCTTATCTTGATTTAGAGTTTTAGTTTGGCTAGATTTGAGATAGATGATTCATGTAGGTTTATTCAGGTGTCATGAAATATACAATGTTTGCTGGAATGATGAAACCACTGGATAAGATTAGTTTGCTCAGAATGAGCAGTTTGGTTTTGCTTACTCGTCTAAATAAGTACTCGTCTACATTCTTTTCGATTCTCACTTACATGCTTTGTAGCTCAACTATGCTTTGTTTTTAATCGTTTTGTTGCTATCCAGTCCTCAGATTTCAAGTCATGGAACTTCTGCTTTGAAGGTCTCGATCTAGTTTGTTCGTTCTTGGATTATTTTTCTTATTTTATCGGATTACTTTATTATTGTTTGTTTTGAGTACAATCTATGGATGCTTTGTCTGTGGTATCAATTTAGCTGTTTGTTACTTAATTTTTTGCATTATTTTGGTTAAGATAGAATCAATTAAGTTTTGTAATTGATTGTTTGCTGGCATTTAGGTTGATTTGGATGAGAACGTATGGTTGTAGCAGTGCCATTGTGATTGTCGAAGGGGAAGATATCATTGCCGAGAATGTCACGTTTTAGAACTCTTCTCCTGAGGTAATTATTGATATTCAATTCATTTTTTAATTTTCTTTTGCATTTTGTGCTCAAGTTCAGTGATCCGTAATTGCTTAAGGATCACATAAGCTGCTGAAATTTGAGTTCTTGTCTCAATACTTGAATGTGATACTTCTCGTTGTATACCGGTTGTTTGTTAAATTGTTAAAGTGCAAAGTTTTATTGGTTTTTCAATATTCTGAGTTAACAATTCATCTTTACTGCTGAGCTGATTGGTGCACATTCTATAATTGGGTTCTCGAGTGGTAGGTAGGTTTTCCAGTCTCATATATTTCACTTTTGCTGAGTTAATATCATGTTTATTTGTACCTTTATGATATTACATATAAGTGAAACTCAACCAAGGGAAATATAAAATGAATGCATTTTTATGTCTTATTGTACTAATTTTCTATCTACAGCAAACACTAATGATAAATTATTCAATTATCTTCCTTGAACAAAGGAAAGGAAGACTTGAGGCTTCACCGATTAGAAATTTAACATATAATATTTTCTCCTTCAATATGATGTTCTTTTTATAGAATAAAGTTAGATGTTTGTAAAATAATGGAATGATGCATAAAAACTTTTGTGGGGGGAACATAGTCCACCTCATATTATTCAGTACCCTCTTTGTTATTGAAAAATGTTTCAAATGATTTCTCTCACTTTGTAATTCACACCGAGTTTACTTTTTGTTCATTGACAGGGCTGTCGAATTAGAATTTATGCATCAAATTGTCCCCTGTGGATTGAGGCAATGAGTATTTGTTTTCACATTTATAACTCTTACTCTTACTTATAAATGTTTACTTAGAATCTTTTTGAAGAGTTTTCATGATTTCTTGTGAATATTTGATTAATGATTTTGTTACTAACTATTCAATATTATGTTTCATGTTGTATCTTTAGGAAATAAGCAGTGAACTCTACACTTGAGATGGGTGAGTTGATTTTGAAGGCAATCTTGTGGTCATGGAGAACACTGAAAATTGGGAAGCATGTCCTTTCATTGTAGGTAATGTCATTGTCTTTAACAACTGTCGTTGACCTTCTCTGTTGCTTTATGTTTGACTAGTTTGTAAGTATAGCTTATACATAGGGTCATCAATCAATTAGACCATATATAATTTTTTTTTAGGTGTGATATTTCGATGTTTGGTGAGTCATGACACAACTAGTTATTGTGGTTAATTTTGTTTACTCTAGATTTGGATCATGCAGGTCCAAGCATGTTGATTTTTTTTTGTGAAAGTTTCCGTTTTTATGAGTAGTGAACACATGGCATTCTTATAATAAACACTCACCCTAGTATGATCCACAATTCTTTTCTTTGCATGTTCATGTTCCTTTTTTTCATTGTCTGTCACAAAGTCAATAGACTCTAATGGTTGGATAAGAAGAATGCGTATTTTACTGCATAAGATGGTCTTTGGTTGTTATTATGCTTTAATTTCTGAAAGTTCAATTTTCTTTTCTGCAGAGCTTCTTAATATTGATATTCCTGCTGTCATGCTGAAACGCTATGTGCAGAATACCTTCTCTGGTATCCTTTCCTTAGTCTAGTAAAAGCATTTTTCGCACCTATTTGATCTAGTGTTGTGAATTTTTCGAATAGGGTGGACATTTATTGGGGAACTGATCTCTGTTTATGTGCAGCTATATTCTCCAGAGCGTCCGCTTGTTGATGTTGCACGAGTGTTGTTGTGGCTTATGGCTGTTGGTACTATCATAGGTGCATCTTATTGATCTGCATGGAGTGCCACGGAAGTGGCTCTAGAGCAAGACAAGCTTTTAAAGGTTGGTTCTGGACCTCCTAATAATTCTGTTTTTAAGGTGGCTCAATCCTTCTTTATTCTTATTTATTATTTATTATTATTTATTACTTATTATTTATTATTGTTTATTATTTATTACTTATTATTTATTATTATTATTTATTACTTATCCTTATTTATGATTTATTACGATTTATTATTTATTATTATTTATGATCACTTATTATTATTTATTATTTATTTATTACTTACTATTTTTTATTATTGTTAATTACTTAATATTATTTATTATTATTTATTACTTATTCTTATTATTTATTGTTATTTATTACTTATTCTTACTTATTATTTATTACTGTTTATTACTTTTTCTTACTTCTTATTTATTATTTTTTATTATTTATCGTTATTATTCATTCTTTTTTATTATTATTTGTTATTTATTATTTATTATTGTCATTTACTTCACTTATTTATTATTATTATTATTATTATTATTTATTACTTATTATTTATTTTTCTTATTTATTTATTTATTATTATTATTATTCATTATTTCTTATTATTATTTGCTATGTATTATATATTCTTACTTATTATTTTTTACTTATGCTTATTTATTTTTTATTACTATTTATTATTTATTATTATTTATTACTTACTTTTATTTAATATTTATCACTATTTATTATTTATTATGTATTATTATTTGTTATTATTCTTAGTTATTTATTATTTTTTTCTTATTATTTATTACTTATTATTCATTATATTATTATTATTATTATTTCTTATTCTTATTTATTATCTATTATTTATTGTTATTATTTATTATCATTTATTACTTATTATTTATTATTATTATTTATTTATTTATTTCTTATTTATCACTGATGATTTATCATTATTTAATATTTATTACTATGTATTATTTCTTATTATTTATAAATTATTATTCATTATTATTATTTATATTTCTTATTGCTTATTATTATTTATTATTTATTACTATTTATCACTTATTATTTATTCTTATTTATTATTATTATTTGCTATTTATTATTTGTTATTTATGATTATTTTTATTTATTACTATTTATTATTATTCATTAGGGAAAACTTCAAAAACATACCCTGTGGTTTCGTGTATTTGCAAAATTCTCAAATTTATCACGAATGTATATTATATTTTTATAAAGAAACCTACTAAATTTTACTTCAAAATGGAGAAAATTACCCTTTCAAATGTAGTTTTAACATTTTGAATAGCATGTTTTTGCAAAATTCTCAAACCACGGGACATGTTTTTGAAAGAAAATAAACCACAGACATGTTTTTGCAAAAACACGAAACCACATGACCCTATTTATTCTTTTTTATTATTTACTAATTATTTATTATTATTATTATTATTTGCTATTTAAGTTATGATGTCCTCTCTTTGTTCATGGAGCTCTCTTTGATCCAATCTTATTTGATGTGATTTGAAGATTAAGCTTATTTTTAGAGTGTACAACTCTTCCATATTTTTTAATGACTAACTAGCAACAAACTAACCAAGTACGAGCTAATACATTTACATTTTGGGAAATTAACAGTTTATAACAAACTTGCAACTTGTAGTAGGCAGTAAATTAGTAGGAACTGGGAATCTAACAAAACTAATCTTTGGACTTTAACAATATGAAATACATTGCGAGAATATTAGGAATTGGGATTTATGTGTGTGGGTATGTAATTTTAGTCGTATATTGTTAGTTATCTAATTTACACGTCTTTCATTTTGAGGTTCATTTTTATTGTGTGCAGTATTGATAAAGTCTAATTGTAATTCTCATTTTAGAATTACATTGTCTATTGAGGCAATTAATTTCTTTTTAGTTTTCCAATCACTTAGTTGTGTAGAATTTTTGTTTCTAAATTCTTGTTGAACAATCATTCTATACTGATTTCCCATCTTAATTTGATTAAACAAAATTTTGCTAGTAGATAATATTCATTTCCTTTATATTTCTTTTTGTTCGATTCATCTTTTCTTTTTCCACATTTTGTTCACCCGTCTAATCATTTTGAGTTTTTGAATTGGTTTAGTACTAGTTTAGAAAACCAAGTAGAACAACTCAATATTCGCCTTAAAATGTGATGGTTAATTATATAATAATGTTTTGACATAATTGAATCTTCCTTCTTTATGGTACTTAGCTCTTGCTACTTCATGAAATACCTGGGATTTGTTTGTGTTGTCATTTATGTGACTATTTTGATTTTGGTGCTTTTAGTTGCTCACTTTGCAACTTATCCTTACTTTCATATTGATTTCTGGGTTCTATTGATAATTCTGTTATTTTATTATTGTGTCAACTATTTTGAGTTGTTGAATTGCTTATACATGCTTTATTGATTAACATGTAGGGTTGCATTTAGAATTAAAAATGAAGCCTGTGTGATGTTGGAATTAATAATTCTTCGTATTGCTAATGCTGGAATCTGCATTTTACCTTCTTGAACATGATTATGTGTTGTATATTCTTTAGTTGTAATTTGAGCTTTCAAATTGGTAATCTGTTCGTTTGGTGATCTGATTTTGCCGTTTATTTGACTGATATGTATACAAGATAAATGCCTACATTACGTAAAGTTCTTATATCTATGTGATTGCTTTGATTTTGCGGTTTATTTCCTTTGTTCTAGTTTTCTGATCGAGTCATTTTTCACCGAAAGTTTGGTTGCAACTCTAGCTTCACATCTGCTGGTTTTTGTGTTCTCGTTTCTGGTTGTATGCATCACAGATTCTTATGTCCATTGAGATTTTCGTTTTGGATTTATATTACAACACACAAAAAAAAAACCTTTCATATGACATCAATGGCATCGTAATTTTGCAAAAATTCTAATTGCTTGCATGAATATTTTATGAAATGGATTTTTGTAAGCAATTTCCGTCAAGAAAGATATACTCATTTTAGATTTTTGGAAAACTTCAGTCGTGAATAAATGGTGAAATATAAATAAACAAGCATAACATTTATCAAGTGAAATTGACGCAAACCAATCTTTAAAAAAATAGTCATCTGCATAAACTCTTCTCCTTTTCGTGAAGAATGAAACTCAAATCATGGTTTGTTCTGGAAAAAGGTCATAAATAAATATGGGTAAAATAAAGGGTTAAAACATGCATGCGATTAAAATTCATCAACAACATCTCTAAGTTGGCACCATAAAACACCTGCCACTTCGAGTTTACAAAAGTTTCATTTAGCCGTGTCAATTTGGACTAATTATATAAAGAAGGCTTAATGCCCTATTTGGGCCCTCAACTATACCCCAGATTTCAGTTTGGGTCCCAAACTTTGCAAGTCACCAGTTGAGGGCTTGAACTTTGAAAAAGTGGTGCAGTTGAGGGCCTGATGCTGACGTGGCATCCGATGTGGCAGAAAAAGTCAAACGCGTCGGAAACGCCACTTCGGATGCCACGTCAGCTTCAGGCCCTTAACTGCACCACTTTTCATAGTTTAGGGCCTAAACTGGTGACTTTCAAAGTTTGGGGCCCAAACTGAAATCTGGGGTATAGTTGGGGGCCCAAATAGGGCATTAAGCCAAAATTATACTAATATAAGTGTTTTTTGGTATGATTTGTCTCGAAATTTAATTCAGCAAATTGCATTATAATCCCTAATTAGTTTTAAATACAAAAGAACTACTCACATATCATTAAATCATTTTCATGATAGCTAGCTAAGTTCCTTTATAACTTTATTGTTATTGGTGGAAAATATGTGAACAAGCTCCATTCCCATTTTTTGCTGCTACTTATCCGCATCTCATTAAAACATGCAAGTGGCATTTGCTGCTACTTCAGTTGTTGCTTTTTTAAGATTCAATTTTGATTAGTTGACTTAGTGTAGCAATTCGAAAATGTAGAATTTAATCCACTCGTGTTTGGGTTTCTTAATAAAAATTTAGAAAAATGTAGAATCATAAATGAGATTATAAAAGGAATATAACAACAGAGACTTCAAAATTAAAATAAAACATGTGAATGTCACAGAAGAGAAATTAAAAAAAAGGACTATTTAATTGTAACTTTGCAAGGGACTTTAACTTTTCAACAAAATATGTTAAATGTAGTAGAAATCGAACTGTGCTGTGACTTTAATTGACGGACTTGCTGTGAAGTCAATGATTTGCTCCATAATTAATTATATATATTGTGGAAAGTAGGTTGCAGAACTTTCATACTTGGTGCTAAACCAAGAGGAATCAATGCTTATCACAAGTCAAGTTTTAACTTTTCAATATTTAGATTGTAAATTTGGCTGAGGTGAGTAAGTCTCCAAGTGAGAATATTCTAGATACTTAAGAGTTCAAACTTGAAATTTACTTAAACAGATATCAATTCACCTGCCACTTAAATCAACCATCATGTCAAGTATATTTTGGTAAAGACATACAAATAAATATTTGTTTTTGTTTTGGTCCATCACATTTACCAAAACAGTACTTGACCCAAATCACACGTCTAGATGTAGTGAGCAATTCTTATATGAAAATTTTCCTTATGATAAATGGCACAACATTAAATCAATATATATTCCATAGCAATTAAGCTTAGATTTAGTAATCCACTTACCGTGTTAATTGAGTCACATTCAACCATTTAAAAAGTTTATACATTTTTTATTCATTTTATACCAAAAATGTTCCTTTAGAAATTGAGCTATTGAAATTATGTATTGTGTATCTAACATATTCAAATTTGTCTCTTTGGTGTACAACTACTTAATGATCATTGAAATAAGAAGTTTATTTGTAATCTATTGTTAAGACGCGCGTACATAATATATTCGAAAGACATAATTCATGATATTGGATGAAAGTTTAATATATCAATATTGGATAAGTCAAGGACCAAACATATCAACATTGTATATCTCAAGTTAGATACCGAATATGCAATTTCAATGTATTAGTACTTAAAAAATGTAGTTTTGTCTTGTTATAAGATACGTAGTTTTTCCTCACCCGTTTCTTTTCAAGAGATTGGTTCTTAAATTAAATCAAATCAAAATTTTTTTCTGAAACTGCCTATGCATGAATAATTTTCAACAAAAAAAAATGTCACATTAGAAGAAGAAAATAATTAGTTGTTGGGTGTCCAAAACGTGTATAAAGGGTTAGAAGAGTGGGAATGAGAAGAAATTTGTGAATTAAGATTCCATCAATATCTAATTAGTCCATCATTAAGTTACATGATTTGATTTGATCGCCAATTTCCGGTCTATTCCACTTACAAAAGACACAACTTTATATTAATTTCAACATTAATTAGATTCATCTCGCCTCATTTTGTTTACAGCTTGGGTCAAGCAATGCCAGCAGGTAAAAAAGTAGGGAATATTGATTTGGCGGGTGTCTGGATCAGGTGCATCCACACCTATTATCTCTATCGTACTATCATTCTCATACTCGATAATTTGATAACATGATGCCTCTCCGATTGGCTAGTTGTAAAAGCACGAACCCTAAACCCTTTTATACGTTGGAACTATGTATTTTCAATACGGACAAATTTAAATTTTTTATCCTCTTACAAATTAAATAATGTTACGCCTGGAGATTCCCTCTAGAGAAAATCTTGAGCCAATATCCTGCAGATTATTGTTTTGCTGTGGTTTTCCACATGTTCTACTGTATTTTTTTTTTTTTTTTGACCTGGAAGATTTTCAGTGCGAGATTGGAATTATAAATAGAATTATATTTTTAAGAATCATAAATTGGGAGTTGAGTTTTGAGTATTATAAAACTAAAAAGATATATGTCACCGATATTTTCATATGGGGAAAACAAAGATGTGGATAGCAGAGCAATGTATGCTGATGACTTGAAAATACCAATAGATTTATTAAATTTTTCTGTATGGCTTTCCAGTTCACTATTGACTCTCTCAATTCACTACTGATATATAGTTATTTTGAATAGCGAATTGTTGGATTATAACAAGAGTGATAATGCCATAAAAGAAAATTGGCTTGATGCATAAAGAAGTGAGCTCAAAAAAGCCTTAACTTTCAAAAAAATGCACCAATTTACTCTTCCAATGTCACATGTCAACATCTGGTTGATTTGACTTTTCAAAATTGTCTTTTTTTTCTCTCTCCACCTGGAAGTTGACACGTGGCACGAAGACCCTTGTTTGGCTCACTTTTGCAAAGTTGAGGCCATTTCAAGATCACTTTCAAAGTTTAGGGAGGTAGAAAATTTTTCGGAATAAGTTAAAGCCCAAACCTAAAAATTTAACGGTGAATATAAATTTTTAATGCATACACACCTACACTTTATTTCTTACTATCACTCTCATACTTAACAATTTTTTTGACAAATACTTAACAATTTGATAGCATGCTGCTGATTGGCTGATTGGATATTCACGTAAATCTATGAACCCTAAACCCTTTCCTACATGTATTTTTCAACATCCAATATAAATTTAGTTCTCATAAACTTACAAATCAACGCATCTGGTTTTTCTGGTAA
>CAOJBJ010466531.1:0-12934 GCA_948291685.1 Euphorbia celastroides | reverse complement strand
ATCAGAAGGTTGCGTGTTCGATTCACGTCGGGTTCAATTCCCACTACTGATTCTTTTTTACTTGCCGTGGAGTTGTTTTGAATTTTCTTACTGTTAAATAAAATTGTTTAATTTTTTGTTTTTGACACGGAAATTTACAGGAAATCATCGTAAATTTCTCCATTGAATCCTTTAAATAACACAACAATGGATTCTGATATCAATTAGTTTTTTCTACTCCTTACGTTATACTTCCAATTTCTAAGCCAATATTATAATCATTCTTATTTCAATGTTATTCTATTTTTATCATTATTTGCTATCCTTTATTAAAAAAGTTTAATAGTACTTAACAATGGGACATAACTCAATCAATGGAGTTTTCAATGCAATGTAGGATATTTCGAGTTCCACATCCTATCTCTTTGAAATCTCTATCTATCAAAAAAGAAAAATTCATAATTTTTTTTGGTTTCTTACAATTTGAATTTAGTATATTTGGTTGTAGAATCGCTTTTTATTGATAATATTTAACTCGGTTTATTTCTTTGCTATAGTTAACCTTATTTAAATGTGTAATATAATTTAGACATACCAATATAACATCATTTAAATCACGGGTTTTTTCAAGCTATTGGCTATACAGTCTAAATGAACGAGTAAAGTCTAAACTAAATCTATAGGGTAATAGGGCTGAAATGTAAGTGACTAAGTGAATAAGAGTAACTTACATATCAAATAGCCAAAAAAAACATTACATGGCCCCATTTTAAAAACTTGTTTAAATATTGTTTACTCTTTAATTTTACCAGTTTTAGTATGTTTTTCTGTCCTCACTGCACCAAGAACTCCATAATGTCATTCACTTGAAATTACATTGCAAATTTGCAGGAGAAGAGCAGTAAATGATAATTAACACAAAGAATAATATAAGATAAAATGAATCACGAAAAATTACGCCAATACAAGAAACTTCTATTTTACTTACAAGTGACAAGTTTCACTTCTGCCTTCATATTTATTGAATCATTGTCCACGTGACATGATTGTTCAATACATCTTGCATTGTTGAATTGCTGTAAAATTACGTTTCTATTCCAACAATTCATTGTGCTTACATATGAACTGGAAGAAAAAAAAAGTTCTTCATGAATTTTTGTATTTGATTGATAATTGTGATTATGAATATTTAATGAAAACATATCTCTAACTCCAATCTCATTAGAAGTTATTAGTATAACCAACAGAGAAAAACCACCTTTATCCCCTTATAAATCCAATTTTTTTGTTGTTCCAAAGTTATAATGTTTTATACATTAAAACGTTGATCAAATAACAAGAACCGAATAGTGAAATATCAAACGAAACTGGGGAGTGTTACCAACATTTCGTTCCACAATCAAAATTTTTCAGTTGTTCTTTTTATAGTTTTGTGTATTTTAAAGAATAATAAAACCTCATTTATGAGGAATACAATTCTCTTTTGAATTGTCAATCTAAATCCAAATTTTATGCTGCTGAACAGTCCTCGCATTAGAGTATTTCCACAGTTTAGGAATAGTTTACAGAGATTTGAAGCTGGAAAGCAATTTTGAATTCCAAACGCAAAGAACAAGAACTCACCTAAAGGGCAAAATCGCACGAATCTGGTTAACGTCCACACTGTAGGGTAAGCCGCGCACTCTGCAACCAAAAGCCAAACAAGTAAACTCCAAAAGATCAAATTAACAATATAAGATACGGAAGAGAAAACATGCTGAGCTCAATGGGAGTATCTTCTTCAAGAGGAAAAATTCGTCTTCTTCTTCAAATGGGTAGAAAAGGAAGGAGATCCAAAGACTGAAAACGAAATTCCAGAAGGGATTGCTAGAGTTGGGTCGGGAGTTAACAGCAGAAGGGAGAAGTGAATTAATTAGCAAAAGTTGTGCTCGCCATTGTTGTTGAATAAGGAGACAATGAATGTGATTTTGTTTGACTATGATATTTGGTGTTTTGATAAGAAGAGGTGAATCGATCTTTCAGTTTATAATTTTGATTTTGATTTTGCCTTTTCCTTTTCTACGTTTGCTCATTAGCAGTATCAAACTCTCTCCATGCTACTTCTTTTTTACTGTTTTTTACCGGGGATATTTTAGTATTTTAATCCGACTATATTAAGTAATTGTCGACTGTCTTTAACACTATCCAATAAGAGCATCTTTAGTAGATAGTGGAGACTATGCTTATGTGTCACATGAAATAGACTAGAATATTAATGACATTTCTATAGTCTTGGAAATGGACTATGTGATTTTAAGAGTGTGCTACACTAGCTAGTCCATTGATGTAGAAATTGATAATTAAATAATAATAATAATAAAAATTCAATTAATAGAAAGAGTTTCTTACAAAATATAATTAAATAATAATTAAGTTGATGACATTGTCTTCTATTTGATTGTCTAGATCTAGAAGATCAAATGGACTATAGTGTGTATTTATTGTGCCAAATCACCTTGGAGAGAGAAAGTAGACAATTTAGTGTAACAACATTTTTTACTTTATAGTTTATTCTTACTTATTTGTTAAGACTATGAATAGAAGAGACAATCTACTACAAATGCTCTAAATATTATAGTACTCTTAAAAAATCTTATAAAGATATATAATATTCTAACGCGGAGGCAGCAGAAGAGTCTTAGAATCGATAGACGACGCCGTATTTGCTTGCCTGGCAGTCTGTCATGCGGCTCATGCCGTAGCCTACCATATACATTGGATAATTAAGGAAAAAGACAGTAGTTAGTATTAGTTAATAACTTGTTAATTAATCTAACTGCACCAATTTATGAAGAAACTCAAATGTAAGCTTGACCAAGTTTTCTCATCATTTGCTGTCATACACTCGTCCTTTTTCCCCTTCCCATTCTTTTCAACTTCTTTTTTAATCATCTGCCAGTTTAGATCAAGTTGTTCTTTCTTCTTGTCTGTACCATTCTCAATTTCTCATTAAGTCCAGATCTCTTGAAGTTTCATCCTTTACTCAATTTAACTCCAAAAGGTTGGGGCTTTTTCCCAACCCAGAGACCTAAAACAATACTGATTTGAAGGGTTTTGCGTCAGAACCATTATAAAAGGGAGGATGATGTTGAAGGGATTCTTCCTGTTTTTCTTGTTAGTTGTTCTTTGTGCATCTACTTCTTCTGCTTCTAGTTTTATTTCAGGTAAAATTCTTCCTTTTAGGGTTGTCAATTGACTTTGTTTTGGATTATGATTTGACCTGTGTTGTTGTTCTTGCTGTGGATCCAGGTTCTGTTTTTGAATCCCATGGATCTACCGGTAGGAATCTGCTGCAGGCTAAGAAAGGTAATTTGCTCATCATTATCATTTGGGATTGGGTCTACTCCTTTATCAAGTATTTTGGTGAAGATTTGTAGCTGTCACAACTCTGTTAGAATCTGTATTGAGACTGCCACTGTTTTTCAACTTTACTTTCTTCTGTTTGAGCATAACCCCCTTTTAATTGGATGATTTGAAGCTATTGTTTTCTTGTTTTTTCATTTTTCATTTTATGTATTGTGGAACGTGGCTACTACATATCTAAGTTCCCCTATTTTTGCTATTTCTGCTGTTATCTTATTGTTTGAGGTTTGTTGAAGTTGTTGCATATGTTTGAATTTTCGAATCAAATTTTATTCATATAATGCGATTAGAGATATGTATTGGTTCTTGGAAATTCATTTGGAGCTATTCTTTCCTTAAGAACCCATTTGCATATATTATATGTTTGAAATGAAAACGTCATTTTGGAGCTTAGGAATCTTAAATCTTGAACTCCATTTGGCAAAAACAATGAATTTTCAGTACTCCTTGTCTTATGAGCCGCAGATTCTTAGGATCATTACAACTTCTCAAGTCTCAACCATTCGGATTTGAAGCATATTTATGAAATTCCCTCTAATATCTCCAACATCACCTTTGACAGTCTAACAATTTTGAATTGCTTGATAACCTGAGAGAAAAGTGTGTTCTTTGATTCCTTGAAATTGTTAGTTACTATACCAGTGTTAGTCAGGGGAAGTTGAAATTGTCTAAGGACAGCTAAATAATCTATAGATAATAGATCAGTAGATTTCTCCATTTCAGTGTTGCTGAAATGTCTCCATTTCCTTTTTCATTGATTTGCAACTCTTGCATTCAACATAGCAGTAGGGTCTTGCATTGTTCATTTTTCAGTGTATATATGACAGTATTTTGCAACCGAATCTCCAGGGTGCTCAGTAAACTTCGAGTTTATGAACTACACAATTATCACAAGCCAATGCAAAGGCCCCGATTACCCCCCCAAAAGCTGCTGTAAAGCATTCAAAGACTTTGCTTGTCCTTATGCCGATGTCTTAAATGACTTGACCAATGATTGTGCATCAACAATGTTCAGCTACATTATCCTCCGTGGCAAATACCCGCCTGGCCTTTTTGCCAGCGAGTGCATAGAAGGAAAACTCGGCCTCGAATGCCCTGCAACAGCTCCAGCTGCTACAGCTGCTGACACTAACAACACCCACTCCATTAATCTTCCTTCTCTATTGCTCATGCTTGCTTCTGGGTTCCTTATGTTACTATTTCACTTGTTCTAAGACCTTGAAATGCTGCCATTCTTTTGCTCCGATGATTGTATGCAAACTTTGATATGAGAGTTGAATACCTCCAGTAGGCTTGTACTTAAATATATGTATTGACATCTGTTCTTTTTGGTTTTGCCATCTGTTCTTACAGGTTTCTTGTATTGATAGTATGTATAATGATGTATAACCAAAATGTAGATTTGCTTTCTAATACACATTCTTCTTTGATCTTGAAGTTTCCCTTACCGTTCGTTTCAAAGGTAGTGGATGCATGCGTGTTTATGATGCAGGAATCATGCAAGAGAATATGGTTGCTAAAAGAACTTTACTGTTTCCGGGTACTTGAGCAATGGTAAGACCGGCTGTTGAACAGTATGGGACCATAGTTGACTGTTTTGGCCGCACCAGGAGGGTAAAAGGGGCACCAGGAGGGTAAAAGGGGCGAAAGAGCTCATCATTTCAATGTCAAAATAGTTGAATGCTAAGAGCCTGTTTGGCATTGCTGTCAGAGTTGTCTCTAAAAGTTGTTCTCACACACTTTTCATATAACATTATATTGTTGTCCGATGTCTTTCATATTAATAAGTTGAGAACTGTCAAAACTGTTTTCCTAAAACTCTAATCTACTACTTTTAGGGAAGCTTCAAAATGAAGCTTTTACGAAAAATAGCTTAGAAAGGCAATGTCAAACAGGCATTAAGTGGTTGGAGACAATGACAATGAAGGGTTGATAAAGGTTGAATTAATGTCTGCAGAGCGATATATGCGTGCTGAAGGTGAAAGAAATTGACAATGGATAATCAAATGGAAACAAGTGTATACTATCATTGAAGAGATGGGATTGTACATGGATTCACCAACTTTTTCGACCGGTATTTTCTGTTAATAAGTAAACATGACTTGTTCAACTGTTATTGATAATATGGTGATAATGTGTTGTTTATTTCATTTGACAAAAATGTCAAACTGTGAGCAAACTGAATTGTCATTTCTGGACTAGATTTCTCAACAACCAAATTGTCATTTCACAAGTTATATCAAAGGGTTGCTATGCTATAAATAGAGCTATGTAGCCGACAAATAACCCATATGATTCGGCAAACAGAGCTATCATTTAGCGATCCTCGTTTTACATTTTACAAGGGGCCCTCTTCCATTGACTATTCAACCATTAAGCAAACCATAACGAATGGCATGAATCAGTGACATGAGGGAAATGAGAAACCAAAAACCAAACATTTACTTTTGGTAATATAGTGCATTTCATTTCTATTTCTGTTACTTCTCTACATTGTTTTTCATCTTAGATCAGGATCAACTCTCAGTTAATCTGTAACTTGTGTATCTACCACCTGTAAAGGGACACAGAACGATCAAAGAGAAAAAAAAACTCTACACAAAGGTGGGCCTACCCACATCTTGTTACCCTAAGAAAGAAGGCTTCCATCTTCTTCCTATATATGCCTATTTCCATCCATGCCCCCTCATCTGAGTCCTGATTTCGAGCTATTAGTCGAGCAGTCATTCAACAGAAGAGTCTTCTTTGCTGCACACAGACATTAGCAATGTCATATTCAACTAAGACAGCACTTCAAAGCAGTGGAGTTCATCATAAATGCAAACCAATATTAGATACTCACTCGGCGTCTAGACTCCCTTAAATTGTCTAGCACCTCAGCAATCTCTAGCTGTCTTACAATCATCGCATGCAATACCTGAATTAACAAGATTGAGAGCATATTATCAAAATGCAGATGCAGGTTTCATATGATTCTGAATTGAGGTTATAAACGCATACCCTCTTAGTTTTCTCGAGGTCGAACTCCACAGATTTTATCCTTTCCAGAGAATGCATAAGCATTTGATCCTTTTCCAGTGGGATTTGTACCGGTTTCTTGCTAATCTCTTCAATTGCTTTTTCTAGTTCCTGTAGACGCTCTACACATGGACCAATAGGGTCTTCTTGCACAGTTTCAATAGCAACCGAATGACTATCAGCATCGTTCTCCACAAGATTAGATGGACAAATATTGTTCTGCCTTCTCCATAATTGAAGTGGTAGACAATGTAAAACGGCGACTAGTTTGGAGATAAATGAAGTCAGCGTTCTAGCCACGCTGAGATTATTCCTTCTCATAATTTTTTCCTTCATGAAATCTAACCAGCAGATGATGTGACCTGAACAAACATGAATTTAAGCTTAGTTGACAGATAGCTAAGCCATATACCATCAGCAAATATGAAAAGTTAGATTTGAATTAAACAATTTAATAACAAGCAATACCTTCAAGGTATGATGTTACTGCACTGGGAAAGTTCCTCAAACCATTAGTTTTGAGAGATCGGTCATCTTCGGAATGTTCTACTCCTTGGTCACTAAGGATAATCTTTTCAACAGAAGGAAAATTATCTTCACAGCTGTAGTAGGCACTTGGATCAGACACTCTGGCCTGCAAGCGGTTATTTACATAAAAGATGAGAAGGTTAACATCGAAATGGCCAGACACAGTGCATTGGGGTCATAACAAAAAGCTTACCTCCTCATGAACAGGAGCCAAGCGAGGGAATGTGAAATTTTCTTCAAGTGGGGAGGAGGGATCATCAATATCGGACCCTGATTCTACTGCTGACGTGTCGCTGTTTCTTCCCTGGAGAGCCATTAGCATGTTAAATACCCAATGAGAGGATACACAGTTTGCAATTAACATGAGCATTTGAAAGGCTGAAACACACCTTCGAGGTTTTCCGTTGGTTACTAGATACTCGAGTGATTTGTCTAACAAATTTCGCTTCCGAATTATGTACTAGCTACAAAAAAGTGAGATCAATGATAGTTTATATGAAAATTGGACATAAAGATTGAAGTTTTTCATAAAAACCCAAGTAACAAAAGACAAGGGTACCCTACCTTCATTATCTCAGGATCATTCCATGGACCTTTATTTGATCTAAGGCAACCTCCTTCATCAGAACAAGTGCAAGAGCCGCCCAAGAAATCTGGCAACTCACTGAAATAGAGGATAACTCGAAAAGTTTATAGACGCAACTAAATCCCGACTAAATGAAAGAGTCACCAGAATATACAGACCTCGAGCCAATAACTTCCAGTAGCTTTGGCAAGGCCTTGGGCTCCAAAACCTGCACCTTTCAAAAGTTTAGATACCGATAGTCGTGAGGTAAAGGGAATCCAGAAACTTAATGCTTTTCGCCCAAATTTTTCACCTGTATCTTAGCTATAGTTTTTGCATCTAGAAATTTCTGAGCTGCAGGCCAAAGAACCTTCTTAAAACCAGGGCCAGCATTGACTATGTACATCCGATGCAACGTCTGCACGTTGCATGATCAACATTACAAATCAATGAAGCACGTAAAAAGAGAAAATCTCGAAATACTATCATTCATACCTCAGGGTAGTAGCTATTATCAATCTTTGTCATGGAAGCCAAGAGGTTTGCAGCAGTCCGAGTGAAATTCTTCATTCCCTGTTTTTAACATAACATCGGTCACCAGTTCAAACTCTTCCCACTTAGATAGAACCAATTTATCAAATGGCTAGGGTAAGATTCAGTTTGACATACCAGACCCTGCACATCTAGTATTGTTGTTGTTGAACAAATCTGTCTTTTTGCAGCAATCGAACAAGCAGGGAACTTCTCTAGTATAGCTTTCTCAAATTCTTGAACATGGTACTTCATATAACGATCAATGGTGGTGATTCGCATCAGCCGACTTGGATGGGCTTTTCCAAGCCTTTCGATATATACTGGCCGGCCTTCTTTATCCACTCCATGATAACCCTGTGGGTAGTACTGCAACACTTCTTCCAGCTCTTCAAACTCAAAATCCTAGAAATGATAATCAGTTCAGCAAACTGCTAAAATTTGGACAAGTTTAACGACATACGAACTAATTCAATACCTCCAATATGGTGTCAGTTCCATACTCTTTTCTCCATTGCAGCATTTCTTCCCACATTTGGACTGTTTTTTCCATATTAAAATCCCTAGCTTTCAAGAATCTGTAACCATCAACTAATTTTGTCAGTAAGGAATTATTTTACTGCATTTGCACTACACAGTAACCAGGCAACCGACCTTAATAGAGTATGATAGTCGTCATGCCTTGAAGGTAACAAATTCCTTTCAAGAAGCTTTTGGCGCAGCTCAAGCACAGCACTCTCCTCTTTTTCATCCCTGATATCCTCAATGGAAACGGAAGAAACTCTGTAATCGATTTTCCTTTTCCCCCTTTTCTTGAGAGAATGAGTGAACTTATTTGACGCATTTAAGGCCTTCTTCTTGAGATTGCCAATTTTAGACCGCCGCCTCTCATCTTCAGAGTTCTCAAAATCTGATCTCCTCTCCCTAATTTCATCACTGGCCACAATTCCTTCTGAGCCTTCAGTAAAACAATAAGCAATTAGACCCAAACCAATACATAATTTCAGCAATGTTCAATCATTGTATAAACATACCTGACATTTCTGCAAAATGCGAACATAAACTGAGATTTTCAGACGAGTAAAGCAAATTCAAGGCCACCTCACAAACATGCGTTAAGCAACTCTAGACTGCCAAACAAACCGTAAAACAACAATAAATTCATAAACTTTGAGTCTTGAAAGAGCAGAAAATAAAGCAACTCAGAAAAAGATTCATAAAAATTAACTGTTCATTTCTGGGCAAGTACCCTCTTTTTTCCTTAAACCAACTTAATCAAGCAAAACAACTTGAAATCATGTAAGTTGGGGATCTGAATCAGCGAAAAAGGCAATTTATTGATCTGCAAATCAACCAGTTTCCAAGAACACCAATCTCTTACTCGGCAAGTTAAAGAAACCAGAAATCAAACCCGATCAGGTGAGAACACAAAAACCATAGCAGAAGAAAGCTCCAGAAAAAAACGCCATCATAATGAGAGCTCTCAAAGCTCATAAATGGAAAAACGAAACAACAGTAAAACCGTTAAAAAAGTACACAACCCATCACTCATCGCATTAAAACCACAGTAATAAAGCTCTGAAAAACAAAACCTCATTAAATCTCACCAATGCCGACACCAACCCCACGGATCTCGCCCATCACTTAACCATCAATGAACCCACAACAAACAAGCACGCAAAAGAAACCCTTTAACAGATTCAACGAGAGATCAAAACGCACCGCATCAGGAGAACAAAACCCATGGATTCAGATGAAAGACAGAATCTTTTCCCTCAGCAAATGCAGGAAAATTCTGAATGAAGGGAAAGTGAAATGAGAAGAAAAGCGTGAAAAAGTAGGGATTTTTGCGCTCGAATTGTTCAGTTGGGTGTGAGAGTGAAATGGGGAGAAGATTCGAGGGGGGAGAGAGAAATTGATGGAAGGTTTTGGCGTTATTTTTTATAATGAGAGTCACGTCTGCTTCCTCCTTCTCTTCTCTTTCTCTTCTGTTTTCCTTTTTTTTTTCTGGTTACGTGTCTTTTTATGCTAATTTCCTTTGTATTTTGATGATTTTCTTGTTGTTGAGGGTTGGGATTTAATTTTACCTTTTCAAAGCTATTTGCTCTTCTTTAGGGTGTAATCTAAGATTTTGTTTCGCTGTGATAAGTTGAACATGTTGGGAAAAAATTTAAAAGAAACTTTCAAAATAAAGAGGAAATTAGATTTTTTATCCAAAGTAGATGAATCAGATGAGGATAAATAATTAGACAGTTATATAATTGTCCATTTCAATTGAATCTAGCCCTATTATAAATTATTTGGAAACATTTGTTGGAAGAGAGAAATTGTAAATCAAATAAAAAAATTACAAAACAAATGAAAAAATAAAAAATAAAATTATGGAGCAACTATCAGTCTTAACAAAATAGAATTACATTAACTGTACATAAAATAAATTAAAAAAAAAAACCACTACTTGCATATGAAAAAGAAAACGTATATCCAATTGGTGTCAAGTAACTTTGCTAATAGTAACATCTTTATGATCGAAAACAATTTGTTAACACTGTTATAATTGTAGGATATCGACTCTTGATTAATTTTATGTTATTTATCATAATAATTTGTAGTCGTTTTTATAAAAAAAGATTTTATACAACTTTAATGACAAACTGGTTTTCATAATTTATAGAGCAACACAAAATCGGCTTACAGGTAAACGTGAATAACAATAAATAGCAATGGTAGAAAAGCAACAACAATACCTAATTCAAACCAATGTTTAATATTGGTGTGAATAATTAATTTAATGGGTGCTTTTTACAATTTTTTTTTTGCCTAAACTCATCAAGATTTTCCTGAATTTGTCCAATTTTTTTGTTTGACACCTCTAAATTTTTATAAGTTTATCTCGTCCCCTTAAATTTTTTAAAAGTTTCTCTCATCTTCTTAAAACCTTTCAAAATTTCTTTCAGCCACTAAGTATTATGTGTCTTTTTTCTTCTTATTATGGGATTAATCCATACAAGCTACAGCACATTTAGGCACACAGAAATCTCATCATTGAAATGAAAACATTCTCAGTTTAATAAATATTCATCATTATCCCATAATTATCATTCAATGAATTCCTTGGAAGAAGAAGATTAATACAAATGGTTGCATCCTAAAATTCCAAATGCTAAAGGCTGACTGACTGCCAATTTTATAAATTCATAGTTCTGTCCACATCATTCCATTTATGCCTCTTTTCTTTTTTCTTTCATCCAATTTGTTTTCATATAATAATAATGATTTAAATTAAAGTTACGTTATATATATTTATATGTAAGAGAAAATCCAATGCATCTTTAAATATGGAGTAAACTCCATTTTTGGAGCAATTACATAATTCAATGGCACTCTATTTTCCACTCTAAAAATGAAGTATGCTTCCTTTCACTCTAAATATAGAGTATACTTGTTCAACTCTATTTATTATTTTATTGTTATTTTTTTCTTTTACTATTTATTTTAATCATTTATATCTTTTATATGTATGCAAGTTGATTTAAAATATTAATATAATAATAATAATATATTATTTTATGAAAAGATTCTTTGATTTAGAGTTGAAAATAGAGTAACGATTGGAGTTAATTCACTGTAACAACTCTATAAAGAGAGTAAAATGAATAAAAAATAGAGTTTAGAGTAAAGAATATAGAGTAACGATTAGATATGGCCTAATGTTTAAGTTGCTTCCGGCTTCCCGTGGTCTGAATATTAATATTGGCCTTTCTTTATGCAGTAATAAGCAATTAATTACATAATTGCAAATACATTTGATCACATTTTTTAAATAAATACATACACGGATTACAATAAGATGAAGAAGGCAAGACCGAAATTTCAGTTGATAGTTAGGATTAATTAATTGATATTGTATTTATAAGAAAACCATTGCCAGTATTTTTATTAGTTATCAGCAAGAAATGTGTATATAAAACCAGTGTTTTAAAAAGCGCTGAAGCTAGTCGGGCAGGAGAGGGTTTCTAGGGTCTAGGCAGGGATTAATCGAGGCCTAGACTTTAACCTAAGCGGAGTTTATTTTGTTATTATGTATTATATTTTCCAAAAATATTGATATTATGAATTCACTTATAAGGAGAATGAGGTAAATTTAATTAAAAAATGCTTCATAATATTATAAAATATTAAAATCTATATTTGAAATAATGTTCGAAGAATACTAGATGCTAGTTAATTGATAGAAACGTTATTATTTGTGATGTATAACAAATCGTTTTTCATTTTGAGACTCTGAATGCGAACTATACAGTCAAACTATTTTAATGTACCTAATTTTTGCCAACAAAACTACTTTTTATGTTAAAACTATGTTTATTTTAAATATTAATATCTTTAAAATTAGAATTTAGGCCCAACTAAGCGGGAAAAAAAAAAAGATTAAACGGTGTCAGGCGCCGTCTAAGCGGTACTAGACGACACTAAATTGGCCCAGCGTCTAGAAGCGCCCTAGAAACCCAAAGTCGGATGACAAGCCCAAAAATAAGTCCTAGACGGGGCCTAGACAGAGCTAGGAAGGGATTTTTAAAACACTGACAAAACCTATACTACTTATTATTGAAAGAAAAACCTATACTACTTTGTTGGTGTTTGTTAGGTTTTTTGTGAGAATTGTAAGTGGCTAATTAAATATAAAAAACAGTGGAAAGTATAAAAAATTTGAATGGACACATGAAATTAAAATAATATTTGAAAAGAGAAATTAGTGGTTGTAATCGGTTTAGAAGGATATAATCATTTTCAATTATAAAAAAGCATATGCATATGTAACACGACGGGCGAAAGCATAAAGCACAAACTATGTTATTGCATATTTGATTCGAATATCAATAATATATGTGGTCTTTAATCAGTTTCTTC
>CAOJBJ010466248.1:0-13639 GCA_948291685.1 Euphorbia celastroides | reverse complement strand
AACAAAGTATTAATATGAATGACCAAATACTGTCCAAATTCAATATCATTACTTTTAAGTACAATTATACAACTAAAACTGATTAAAATGTCAAATCAATATCACTACTTTCTTTTCAAAAAAACACACTTTATTTTTCATTAACTCTTAATGGTACATTTACAAAAATCCACATCTTGATTTAATCAAGCTGCATGTCTTAATTATTTTTTTTTACTTTACTCTATTTTAAAAATATATTTTAAAGTAATAAGTTGATCTCACTCTACTCTTATCACAAATTTTTAAGTACTCACAATTCCCAATTGGAGCATTGATACTACTTTATGAGACACGTCCTTGCCTCTACTTTTTTAATCTTCCCCAGTAATCGAGCAATAATATAGTCCATTCTAGTTCTCGTATGATCATTCATTCATTTATGTATTCTCATTTATGTTACATTTATCTCAAGAACATGTTTCACATTGGCCTCTAAACACTACTTGTATATAACATAGTTGGCTTAACTACAAATCTGTAAAATTTTTCTTTCATTTTAGCGGTATTTTTCAAAACAAAACTCATGTGCACTTACCTTTTAAACTATCGTACATGGTAATTATGAATTACATATTCTTGAGAGATAGAACTCGTAAACTTAAAGTATTTTCCCTTTAACTCAATTGTATTGTGGAATTTCATTTATATGTCCTTCGTCTCCGTGACACCGGTTGAACTTAATGAGTATTTATTTTGTATTACTTTCAACCTTTTGCTTTCTTGAATGTTTAAGCGTTGCTATTTTCAGCTTTTATCACATCGATCACCACAATATCATTCAGAAATAACAAAAATCATAATATATTATCATTCATCTTGATGGCTAATTCATCTATAATTAAAGTAAAAAGATATGGGCTCGAGCTTTGACATAATTCTACAATTATGAGGAACTCCTCTACCAATTTGAACACTTATATATATATGGCTCCTAAGAGCTAGTCCAATAGTTTCTCTATAAATAGAGATTATTCTAAAAGCAAGTCCAATGGTTACTCTATAAATAGAGTAACTCTATTTATAGAGTAAAGGTCAATCCAGTGGTTCCTCTATAAATAGAGATTACTTTATTTATAGAGTAAGACTCCTCCAAATATAGAGGAACCTATTCATTTCTCCATTTTGGAGTATGGTTAAAGTAAGTTTCTCTATAAATAGAGAAATTGATGTAAAAATAGAGTTTGGAGCAGAGTTTTTAGAGTAACGATTGGATTTGGCCAGAAACATGTAGTGATGACTGTTTGGACTATAATGCAGGGAGTTTTTAAGAGTTATGAAACTTATAGCCTGAATCCCCAAACGACAAAAAAAAGATAATTGAATTAATCTATAGTTTATCAATGTAGGTTTGCTACTTTTGTTTTGAACATTTTTTTTTTCTTTGCAATTGCGTTTCATATTTTAAAAATCAACTTAGCTGGCTAAAAATTTTACATGAGTAGTTGATGTTTCACATACAAGATTCAGAAAATATTATTCCATAACCCAGATAACTAAAACCCAGCAGGTAGATCACCTTAGGATTGTAACCAAATCACCAAAACTAAGATTCATAGGAAAATACAATTGCATGCAATGCGTGCAATCTAAAAGTATCAAGTCATCAACGCAAGTCCAGTCAATGGCATAACTCTATAGACCATCCCATACAAATAATTTCTAAAACAAATCAATATCAACAGGCAATATTTTGTTCATTCAGCAGCATACAAGAAACAAGACAGGAAAAGCATGCAGGGAAAAATGTTAGTTCAATTTCTTTACATGCAAATACGCACACACAAGCACAAGAGGTGTATATATCTCAAAAGAAATTGGCTTACATTGAGACTGGAATCGGTTGCACAGGAACCTTCTCAGGCTGCATATAAAATGCCATCAATAAAACTATCATAATATATAAGGTACAAAAAAGTTCATTCACAGCAACCAAATGAGAGTTTTCCACTAAATGAGGGAAAAAAAAAGAGAACATCCACTGTAATTGTTCATACCTCAGCCAGAAAGCCCGGAGGTTTCTCATAAGTGGATACGCCTGTTACAGAATTATAATAATAGACTATCCCCGACTCAGTCTTGTGGGCAGTCCAAGCATCTTGTGGTTTATTGATGGCAGCATAGTCCTTGGTGCCTGAGTCATAATTATGATTCTTCTGATCTGCAAAGCCCATTTGACATGAATGCAAAATTTCAATCAATGTAACTCTACTGGGGAATCAACAAATCTAACACTGTAAGTTTATCAGTAACCAAGCAAGAAACCCTTAGCATACCGATTCCAGGAGGTAATTCTTTCTGCACCTCTGAGGTGCTCAGCAATGGATGACTTGAAGCAGCAGAAGCTGGAGGATTTGCACCAATAGCTCCAGCTGGGCTAACACCAAGCGGTTGAAAATCAGGTGGCAAGATAGAAGGCCGGGGAACGTTTTGTGTTGGCAAAGGAAATGGTCCTGGAAATCCGGAGGGGTGTGGAAGATATGGCGGTCTAGACATGCTACCCATCTGCGGGGGCTGAAACCAAAGCCCCTGATGGGATGGAGACATAGCAGGATATGAAGGGTATGTCTGCTGCTGAACAACATAACTTGGAGGAGTAGCAGGTGGCATTATAGGCCTCTGAATCGAAGAAGAATCAGCAGCTGAAGATGGAAGACTCATTGGGGCTATTCCAGATGGTCTAGCAGTCCCAGGAGTGACTACCAACCCAGGTGGCACGGGTGAAGGGCTTGCAAATATATTTGAGGATGACTGGCGTAAGCTAGGTAATGAATATGGATTATTTTTTACAGGAATCTGAGGCTGAGGATACAGGGAAGTCGATTGAGATAGACTTGAACCTGATGACGGCGCACTAGTCTGAGGAACAGAAGATTCATTACTTTAAATTCAAGGACTTTATATGATAACAGACATGTTTGAGATAATTCTATCATTTGTGAATTTTCAAACTCATCAAGCACTTTAGGCAAAACATCCTTCAAATGGCATTCAACCTTGTCCAGAAAACAGAAGATAAATTTCAAATATTAATATTATTCAATAATATGCACAAAACCCAACAAATAAACTGGTCAGTTTCATCCTATATCACTTTCATCGCATTTGCAAATGACGATGTTCACTTATATATGTATGTTTATATTGTTCATTAGTGTCTGTATTTTCATGCAAGTAAAGCATTGAAGTTAGATGCTTATATTTTTTGTGTCACTATTGAATATTCATAATCTCGTGAGAAATTACATATTTCACGTATGTTAGTCAGCTACATTTACTCAGACATAAGCAAGCAATTTTTCAAAACTCCATCAAATATTACTTTTGCTTTTCAATTTTCATGAGTGAATTTTTACTAACAACATAGGCAAAGTCCATACAAAGGTTTTCTTGTGAACCAATCAATACTTACCAGAGATGGATAGCATCGATATAGTTTGAATATTTAAGACATTCACTCTCTTTTCTGATGAATGCATGATAAAAATACATTAAAGTGACTCACAAATGAAATTGTTTCTGGAAAGAAAAAGAAACTAATATGAGATAACTCAAAGTGCACACTGACCTGCCGTTCTGTAGGTCCACTAAAATCTCCTTTCAAACCTGACGATGAAACACGTACACTACCATTCCCATGAGCACCGTTTAGCTTTTGGTTGCTAATTTCACCTTGCCAGCCCTTAGCAGTAGTATTAGGAGCAACTGAGTGATTCTATTCCTGAATCCTGCAACTTTTTCTGATCGATATCTGAAGAAGGCGGTGATCCTTGTGCAGTTGAAGATCTAAGAGCTATAGAACTCGACTGAATAGATGAAGATTCATTCTCAATCAAGACATCCGAAACAGGAAATGACATTGCACATTCCTTTTATTAAGAATCTAGCTGTTTTTCAGTTCTGCAACTACACTTGGAGCCTGGCAGTTTCGCAGTTCATAAAGAAAACATAATTAAAAAGAGTTATAGAAATACAATGCAGGTGACACATAAAAGCCATTCTCATATAATGAATTAGTTTTCCAGAATAGTACTTTCAACATATTTAAACTAAATTTCTCTCAAGTGGATGATGGTCATGCTCATGAAATCAAACACAAAGAAATCAATGAAGTATGTCTGAAAACGCTTTCTGCGATATTGAAATATATTCTAATTCCTGATGAAGCTATCTCAAAATGCAGATAAATGACCGTGAAGGAACACCAAGGGTATAGAGTATCTTCAAAAATATATCCAGCAATTCGAGAAGTCCATCAGCAGTGGCACTTCAATACAAGCGCAATTGTAACTATTCTAGTCAAAGTCACTAACAATCGAGATTTGGAACAACACTAGCAATGGGGTACACTCAAAAGCGGAGAGAGATATGCGTTGCACCTAGGGCACAGAATCCGCCTTACAGGGGTTGTCCCAGGCGACCCTCTGCCACGAGAATACAAGCTGAGCGCGCTTCCTTGCACTCCCAGGCTTAACAAACGAAGATGAGATCGTTCGTGGAGGACAAAACGATTACAATCATCTAGGTACCGGAATTCGTTAAATAGGAAAACGGAACAATCGCAGGAGTTGAAGACTGAGAAGAAGAGAAAGTAATTACCTGAGTAAGCAACGGCAATGGAGAACGAGTGGGCGATAGGATGGAGAGGCGGTGGGAGCGAAAGAGGGGAAATAAGGGAAAGAAAAGGGGACCAACTCTGTATTTCAAACTGAGTTGCTTAGCACCAATTTTATCGAATCCTTCCGAATCAACAACTTTATTGAATTTGACCCACACCGAGTTATTACTTTTTACAAAATACTAATTTAGACACAAATATCAAAATATACCCCTGGAAAGTACAAATATTTTATAAGAAGAGAAATTACTCCAACATATGTGTACATTTTTTCTAATAATCCACCATCTACCATGACAATATGTTTTCATCATGTAATGTATTTCATACTAATAATTTATGGAATTTAGCAAAATATAATGAAAATATTGATGTCAAAATCTTACTCATTTAAATATTTAAATAGAAAATGATATTGGGCAGGATCAAATCCTTATTGTTATTATGGCTGGATAATAAATCGTCCAAATCGGACCAGATATGAAACAACTCAAATTCAAATGATGGATAAGAACATGAGTTGAATTATCTAATACGGTTAAGCCTATAAGTTGGGACTAACCCTAAAATTAAGAAAATTTAGAAGGAAGGTTCTACCGAGATTCCTAATAACCAAAAAGGAGAATGGAGATTAAAAAAAGGCCCTAAGGGTAAAAAGAGCAAGGCAAATTATAAAAATTACTGAAAAAAGAACTCAATCTAAGATTTTTATATAATTTTTTATATAAAAGTGTTGGAAGTGGCTCATCAAGTCAGAAGATCCGACCCAAGACAAGATCCAACCCATTTCAAAGAGATTCAGATTTGGATGTTCCGGAACCGCAGCTAAAGGGAAAAGATCTGGAATCCACGTGGACAAAGAAGGATCCGGTGTCAAACAATTTAAAAATGTCCAAGTATGCGAAAGAAGATCAAATTCGGTCTTCAAGGTGCATTTAATGCTCTTCCACCTACTGTCGGCATTTAATAAGAGAGAAGAACTAAAAGATAAAAGCAGTATGTTGACAGTGACATAAAGTCACCAAATAGCCAATCCTGGAGCGCGTGGAGATCACTGCCGATTTAGAGGCTACGAGGTTAATCTTCAGACAAAAGAAATTATTTGAAATCCTATATATCATCTATTGACGCACAAATCCCAACTTCAAACGGGTATTTAATTGTGTCTAACGGCCAAAGCAACGATCCGGATGCGCCTAGACTAAACTTCTTCGATTATCCATATTGCATCCTCTCCAACGATAGCATTTATTGCTCAACCTATAAATAGAGGATTTGGGAGTCTGAAGAGGTTGTTGATTCTTTGAAGCTTTCAAGAGCAAGTGAATTTTAAAAGTAATTGACTTTCAAACACCAAGAGAAAAAAGCTCCGGTTTCAATCTGTTAGAATTTCTAAGTGAAAAATCAAAGTGTAAATCTTTTCAATCAGAGGGTTAATAGTTTCTAGATTAGGGAGTGATTAGAAACGATATATCTCGTGTGAAAGGACTTAGCTAAGTGGGTGAGCGCTTAGTGGTATATCCTACTTCCGGAAAGGGTTTCTTTTCGGAGATAAGTTGTAAAGGCTTGATTCCTGCCCGTGAAAGGAATCCACTAGTGGATTAAAGCCCAGCAAGAAATCTGGGGACTAGAGTAGGCAGGGCGGAACCAGGATAAAAATTCCTTGTGCAATTTTAAGGCTTTAGTTCATAATCTGTCTGCATCTGTAGTCGACCCAGAGCCCGGATCCGAAGCAAATTTTAAATTGTCAACTGTTTCCGCGAAAAGGGTCATTTGTAAGTTCTAATACAAGTTGTTAAAGTTATTTAATTGAATAGAACGCATGAAAATTCAACTTCCATTAAAAAGCTTTCAAATGCCATTTAATAATGTAAAACGCATGAAAATGCAACTTCTAAGAGCATATCTAATAGCTTGTCAATTCTATTAATTATCTTTACACATAAGAAGGAATGGACATTAAATTTAAAAATTCATCTTTAACAACTTGTGTAACTCATCTTCTATATCTTATGTGGTATCATTAATTATAGACAATGTCTATGTGATTGTCTAGATGTAGACAACTAAATAGACATTCTCTATATTAATTAGAGGTTGACAACCAAATAAACTATCTACTATTATTGTCTCATAAATACACATTGTCCATTTCTATAACTATTATCACATCATCAAAATGAACTTCTATTCCACAGACCACATGAATATAGAATACACAAACTATTGGAGATGCACTAATACAAAACTTTCAACTGCAATTTAATTGTATAAAATCCATGAAAAAAGCACACACCATTTTTGACACTTTAAATAATATTTGATAATGACAATATATAAAAAATAATCTTAATAATAATAGTTAATGTTAATCATACAAAAAGTTTAAATATGATATTGTTTGATAATTGTTAAACAATATGTATACATAGATACACATTTTTTGTTATTTACAGTATAAAATTGTTATACTTTTTTTAATAATGGAATAATATTTTCATAATTATAGTTAAAAATTTTATATCTTATTTAACAATAGTATAATGTTTTTATAATTATAGTGCAAAAGTGTTATACCTTTTCAAATTTTGGTATAATATTTTTACCTTGTTCGTGTAAAATTGTTATGCCAATTTCATTTGGTATAATACTTTTGCATTGAATGTATAATTTATACCGATTTTTATTTTGGTATAATATTTTTACATTATTCGTGTAAAATTGTTATACTGACATTTTGGTATAATACTTTTACTATATTTATATAAAATATTATATTGATTTTCATTGACTATTATTGGTCCCTTAGGCAAGTTTACACGTTTCAGAGGGGGGGTGAATGACTATTCTTATATTTAAATTGATTTAATATAGTCTTTGAATTTTCTTCCTAAGCATCCTCTTTGATCAGCGAAGACAAAACCTTCGCTGATGCTGATACACACTTAATGAGATGTTTGTCTCAGCGGATTTATCAAAGCGATTAATGTGAATGCAAGTGATAGCGCTCATTGATGAATCAGCGTCGCTGAGTATGAAATTTGGTTAGACAAAACAAAGTAGGAAAATTTCACCAACGCAATTTATCCTGGTTCAACAGCCTGCGCCTACTCCAGTCCCCGAATACCCTCTCCGAGCTTTAATCCACTAGTGTCTCCTTATCGACGGAGAAGCCTACTTACAGAGTTTTCCAGAGAATGAGTACCCACCTCTTTTTCTTATTTTCTAACTCAACTGTTGGATACCATTTCCAACAGTTCTCTTAGTTTACAATGAAAGTTTTAAGATTTTTCTCCTCTCAGTTTGTGAAAAGAGATTACAACAGAATACAATTTCTAACAGTTGTTGAATGATTCTCTCGAATGTGAAAGCTTTTGAGACTTGAAACGAAATTTCACTTTTTGGAGTGATTTGAGCAGAGTTTCGACTTGGCAAAATTTCTCTTTGTCCTTTTGCTTTCGAGTCTTCATCCTTTTATAGGCGAGCTTCCAAAAGTAGCCGTTGAATTTCTCTAACGGCTGGATTTGCTAATTTCCGATTAGTTAAATAGCAGTTTTGACACAGAGATGCCTTTAATCCAAAATTAGTTATTGATGAGACTTCTTCGACAATCCGTTGAGCTTAAAACGAGGAATTTAATGTTACTATCGTAATTCTATTGGTTCCATACTGATTCTGACATTTTGCAGTCTGTGCGCTGCGGTGTCAGACAGTCGCTTTTGTCCTTTTCCGAATTTTTGCTACGCTCTGACATTTTCCTCTTTTTACAGGAATAAGGTAGCTGTCAATAAGACAAACTAAATTTTTGTGTTGACTGGCCTTTCCTCGATATATGCTCTAACTTCATCAGCGTCTTTACCCATGAGCGAACTTCTTCGCCTGCTTTACTGTGTGCTATCTTTCGCTTAGCAATTCTTTAAGCCAGAGCAAAACTTCCCTCAGCGAGCCGGTCCATCAGCGAAGCCTTGGGTATCAGCGAGACTGATCCAACAATCTTCCCCATATTGCGATGGCAATCCTGAGATGAATCTCAACTCAGCGAAGATCTAACTTGTCTTGAGAACTCCCCCAGAAGAGATGGCCTCAAGCTTCCAAGGAATCTCCCCCATAAGAGTTGCTTCTTACTTATCTGCAAAAAGTTAGTTTTCGCAATAGTAAAACATATGGAGTTAAAAAGATTTTAAATCACTGATAGGAAATTCTTTTTCATTCTCATTTCACTGATAAAATGTTTTACATTTACAAGTAATTACAGAGAGAAATGAAAAAGCAAAACTAGCAGCTAACTACTTATTCTTTGATTGCTGCTGCTGGGATCTTTGTCGTTGCTGCTGAGAGGTCTTCTCCTTCTCCCCCATTGCCTTCGCAGAATAGTCTTTCCAGGTTTCAGTATCAAACTGCTGAAAACTCTCCAAAGACATATGAAACAATTGAAGATTACTTTGAATGGAAGGATCAAGTTCCTCCTTCAGCTGTTTGAGCCCTTCCTTGGTGATAAGATCTTGATCTTCCAGCTCTTTCAATACGCGATGCATAGCACGAGATTTCCATATCAACGTAGTGTGGAGTTGAGAGACAAATTGATTCAGCATTTGCAGCAAAGAAGCAATATATGCTGTGAAGGCACCAGGTAAGCGTTGTAGCTCTGCTTCTATCTCCTTGAAGAATTTGTCATACGATTCAGCGTGCTGATCAAAACGATCAGTAAACTGTTTGATTGTTATCGTATGCTGCATTGTAGTGTCTACTCTACTGGAGATAATTGACAGAGTAGTGGAGTAGTCTTTCTGCGGAGGAACTGTTACCTTCAGATTTGCGAACTTCTGTTCAAGTGAGGAGACTGAAGTTTCTACCTTCTTCAGAGTATCAGCCTTGATCTCTTCAAACTTGTTACAGATGTTATCTTCATGTACTGACAGCTGCCTCATTGCATCTTGCAGTTGATTTACATTTCTGTTCTCCTGCCTGACATACCTTAGAATTTGGGAGAACTCTTCCGAGTAATCCAGCTTTTCAATCAGCTCCTTCATAGTAGTCAGCAGAGCCTGATGCACTTGATCTTCTTGCTCATTGAGCTTCTTCTATTCAGCACAAAAGTGGTGGAACTGCTCCTCTTGTCTGTGAAGACTATCCTTAGTCATCACCAGCTTAGTTGTGGCTTCATCGAATGAGGTCTTCAATTCTGCAGATACTCTCTTAGCTAAGTCTTAACGAGTTGGAAGACTCGCAATGTAGCACTGAAGCTGATTGATGATCTTAGAAAGCATCAGCACTGATGTGCCCATAGACTCTGCCATGTGAAAAGATCCTTGATTAATCAGATGGATCTTGATGTTGTATACTTCAGCATTAAGCTTATCAAGAGTGTGAATGATATGCCTTTCTACATCATGAGTAGAGCAGCAGGGCGAATCTTGAGTTTGAGCTTCATTCTGGACAGCAGCTGAGCTTCCTTCTCCCTTCTTCTTTTGCTTCTCCATCATCTCATTACCAAAGATGACTGTTCTGAGCCACAGATCAATCTCCTTGTTGGTTTTGAGATGAGGATACTTTTGCTTGACCACCATTCTGATGGTGGGATAGACTCCATCACCTCGCCAGTGCATGGTGGTTGGCTCATCAGCCTGCTCATCTTCATCAGCAAACCCTTATCTCTACTCCTGTTCAACATCTTTTTCTCAAGCAACTCCATAATTGCTTCATCTGAAGTTGGGTGCAGCGGCTCTGTGCCAACTTCAGTGAGAGTAATGTTTGACTTGTGTGGAGGAGGAGGTTGAGTAGATATTGGTAGAGTAATTTTGGGTTGCCCCTCTACTTCAGTACTCTTCTTCCATTGAGCCTCAAGGAAGTCATTTATCCGCTCCTACTCTTTTGCAAGTGTCTGAGACTTGAGTCTCAAAGTCTCGACATTCTCTTCTTGATTTTTCTCAGCGGCCTTAGCTGCCTTCTGCTTCTCAGCTTCCTTGGCCAATTGCTCCCTTCTCTGAGCTTCCTCTTCTTCCTTCTTTTTCTCAGCCTTATTAGCTGCTAATTTAGCTGCCTCAGCGAGTATTGCTTCCTCTGCTTCTTTCCTCTTTTTCTCAGCTTCCTCATCAGCTTTGGCTTTAGCTGACTCAGCCTTCACCCTCGCTTTCTCTACCACCTCACGCTCCAGCCTTTCATCTCTCTGAGCGATAGTCTTATTGTCTTCCCTATCCTCAGAGCTGGGTTCCATAGCTTCAACTGATGTTGATGGAAGTTCAACTTCAGAGACAGCAGCATCAATGCGATGTTAAAGTTCTCCAGTGACTTCAATCTCGGCCTCGGGGGTCTTGGTTGATTCAACAATAGACTCATCAACTGGCTTGAGACCTCTCTTTTTCAGCTGTACCTTTCTTCTTTCTCTGGTACGAGCCTTCTTTACAGCCTTAGGAGCCTCAGCGAACTCTCCTACCCCTTCTTCTCTGGCTCTCTTTGTCTCCTCTGCCTCTTTTTTTGCTAAGTAGTTGTCTATCTCAATATCAAAATCCTCCTCAGCAACATCAGCAGGGTATATCATGTACACTGGTTCTGACTTGGGGTTGCCTTTCTTGTACTTGAAAGGCACACCATTAGAGAGCCCTTCCCGATGATTCTTACCAAGAACAGGTTCGCTGATGTAGCCCTTTCTAGTAAGATCAACTTCATAGATTCTTAAGATCATAGTGATCAGAGGACCATAGAAGAGATATTGCTTGTCTCCATCAGAGAGTTTCTTCATTCTGTTCAGAATAATCAGCGGCCAATTCAGCTACTTACCTTGCATGATTTGATACATCAGCACTCTCTCAAAGTTTGAACAGCCAGTGGCGCTGCCCTTGTTTAGTGCAAGCAGCTTTACTATCAGCTCGTGTGCTGCTCTGACTTCAATAGAGAAAGCATATGATTTGATTTCTCCACTGACATAGTCAGCAAGCATTACAAAATCTCTGGGAACATATACATCCAGATCATCTTTGGCGTGTCTCAGCTCAGTTCCTTTTCGCACGAACCCAGTGATGTAGGCTATCAGTTCTAGGGTTACAGCAATCTTCACTCCAGTGACCTTTATGAATAAGGCGTCTGGAAAGCTCTCCACTACATACAAATTGGTGTAGAACTGCTTCACCAAATTGATATAGATCTTGTTAGGGAGAGTAATAAATATCCTCATCCTCTACTTCTTAATCCGCTCTCCATAGACTGGATGAGTAGCAAGATAATCAATGTCGATTTGAGGAGTTCTGTCAACTTCAACTTTATCTTCGGAATAAGGAACTCCAAAGACTCTCGATCCCTTCTTCAGTTTCAGAAACCTGACTGAGCGAACTGAGAGACGAGCTTCTATGATCTCATCTTCTTGGGTGACACTAAGAGCGATGAGTTCGTGAGTTCTAGCCATTTGATTCTCTGTAGAGCTTAATGTCTACAGGTTTGCTCTCCTCATCTTTACTCAGAATGGTGTTGGTTTCCATTGGAGTTGCAATTCCTTTAGCCTTCTCCATATCAAATTTCTTGATCATCTCTCTAGCATATTTAGATTGATCAATGAAGATCCCTTTGTTTCCTTACTTGATTTGTAGTCCTAGGAAGAATGTTAGTTCTCCCATCATGGACATTTCAAATTCACTCTTCATTTGATTGCTAGGAAGAATGTTAGTTCTCCCATCATGGACATTTCAAAATCACTCTTCATTTGATTGCTGAATTCTTCACACATCTTTTCATCAGTGGCTCCAAAAATGATATCATCCACATAGATTTGAACTAGTAGGACTTTATCTTTTCATTTCTTGATAAATAGTGTGGTGTCAGCTCTTCCTCTGTTATAGCCTTTCTGCAAAAGAAAACCAGTTAGTCTTTCATACCAGGCTCTTGGTGCTTGCTTCAGCCCATAGAGTGCTTTCTTCAGCTTGAAGACATAATCTGGATGTTTTGGATCTTCGAATCTCGGAGGTTGTTTGACATATACTTCCTCTTGAATGTAACAATTCAGAAAAGCACTCTTCACATCCATTTGGTATAATTTAAATCCCAAATGAGATGCAAAGGCACATAGAATTCTGATGGCTTCCAATTTCGCAACTGAAGCAAAAGTCTCTTCATAGTCGATACCTTCTTGCTGACTACAAGTCCTGCTTCATCCAATTTGTTGCGAAATACCCATTTGGTGCCGATAATGGATTTGTTTCTTGGTCTCTGAACCAGATCCCATACTTCATTCCTTTTGAACTGATCCAGCTCTTCTTGCATTGCCATCATCCAACTTTCATCTCCTTCAGCATCTTCAAACTTCTTTGGCTCCAGCAGAGACACTAAGGCAGCATGGCTCATTTCTCGATTTAGCTGACCTCTGGGTCTTACTGGGTTAAAGACATTATCAAGAATATTGCTGAGATCTCTGTGGTCTTGATGAGTTCTTATCTCCCTTGGAAGATCAGTATGCTGAGGTGAGATTCTCAACTGAAGTTGGTTGTTTTGCTGACCTGAGTCAATATCAGCGAGACTATCATCCTTTTGTTGATCAGCGTCACCGATAGTATCAGCCGACTGATGTTAATGCTGAGATTGGCTATTTGGAGCTTGAGGCAGATTCTGATTCTCATTTAGATTGTCGCTTGTGCTGAGGTCTGACTTACTTTCATCGAACTTCACATGCACAACTTCCTCCACTGCTCCAGTACGCTTGTTGTATACTCGATATGTTTTACTATGTGATGAGTATCCTAAGAAGATTCCTTCATCAGACTTTGGGCCAAACTTTGCCAAGTTGTCCTTGACATTAAGAATGAAACATTTGCACCCAAAAGTCTTGAAATATCCAACTTTTGTCTTGCGGCTCTTCCACAATTCATAGGGAGTCTTATTCAAATCTTGTCTGACAAGAACTTGATTCAACACATAACAAGCAGTGTTAACTGCCTCTTCCCAGAAGTAATTAGGAAGATGATTATCATTCAACATGGTTCTGGCCATTTCGATCAG